>NDFZ01002500.1:0-17011 GCA_002192655.3 Mamestra configurata
CAAAATTTTTGAATTTCATACAGGTTACGGGCTACGGTTTTGTCCATTTTTCTGCGCCTTATTTTACCTTTGATGAAGCTTGAAATGGGTTATTCCTTCACAATCATATTTTTTACTCATTTTAATAATTACGTATTCATTCTGGTTTAATTTGGGGAATTTAGTTTTTTTCAAAATCTGTTTCACGTATACAGAGAATGGACTTTTCTGTATCTTTTTTTTTTCAAATCATTTGTAAAGGATGGTTTAAAGGGGAGGAGCCAAAGGGGTGCCAAGGGTCACGTGACTCCCAGACGGTTAAAAAAAACAAGGAGTCAAAACTCGGAGATATAAATGGGTATCTTCTAAGCCGATTTTATAATATTTATTATTTTTGCGGCCACTATTTGATATTAGCTATCGTATGTCATTGATAGAATGAATTCCAGTCTCTAGGACTTCTAGATGACACTCCAAACTTGTCTGGCTCTTGAGTAGAGCAGAAATAAAACATGATCCACCCTTAGCCCTAGGAGCACAATTACCATTGAAAAGAATTAATCTCTTAACAGATCTACAAATGATTATGCATTTCCATTCCTTTGTAAAGTTGTCTTTACAAACGAGATATTATTTGAACGGTTATAAGTACAGGAGCTTCTAAAATAAAAGCCGTTAATATTACATCGCCCCGTACAAAGAGGAAACCTCCACGATTGAAATTTCATTACTTGTTTGCTGGGCTTCCCTTTGTAACTTTAAATTAGAGAATGAGCCGCGTTGGTGAATATAATATTATACCTACTGGCATTTTTATAAATATACCTAATTGGGTTCGTGAGATTTCAGTCGTGTGTGGATGTTTTAATATAGTTAATAGGTATGATCGTTTTTTAGTTATTTATATATTTGTAAAAGGTCTGGAAGTACTGATCTTATTACCAAAATCTTTTCATTGATAGAAAAACTACCTAAACTATAGCTGAAAGTCATAGAATATTTTTAAATCAAGAAAAATACACGGTATTACAAATACCGTGCAGGCGAGCAAAGCCGCAAGAAAAGCTAGTAAGAAAATATACGGAACTACCTATTTATACTTTTTTATGCACAAAGATTTTCTTCTGTGATGAAATAGGGTAAACCCGTATAAAAACCATATAAAAAACTCATCGAGATTTAAATAAGCAAAAATGTTTGGTAGCTGCCCTAATCCAGTTCATCCACGAAAAAGTAAAAAAACAACCCTGACACCTACGCTGATTTTCGTATTCAGAAATGTAAATTAAAAATGTTTTCCACCCTTGATACCTCATCTCATACGAACTACATGCGAAAATGCAGAACATATTCGTAAATTTATTTTTGAGTTTTTTTAGGGTTCCGAACCTCCGTATAGAAAAACGGAATTCTTACAGGGTCTCTCGTGTGTCTGCTCGTGGTCACAATTGATTTTCTTCGAATCTACAAGACCGATTCAGTTGAAATTTGGTTCACATATCGTCGCTGGAAACGAAAAAATGCTAAAGCGCTATTTGTTGTGTACTTGAGCAATTTTATTTGCATAGCCTGTGTAATGTATCGCTAGTCGTAGTGTAAGCAATCGTTGGCAATGTTTCTTTACAAGATTTACACGGTCTAAGTTACCCAAGCAGTTTTTGTTTCCAAGAGAAGTGGTTTTTACCATTTACAAGAATTTTTCGAAGAATTTAGATTAGCAATTTTTTTCTGACAAACATTTTCCTATTATTACAAAATTTGCAAACCTCTGCAAATTTTTAATTTAATAAAATCGGAATAAAAATAAAAAAGGTATAAATTAAAAAGAAACTGTAAACTTCATTTCCTAAAAGTACCATTTTGATGCTCTAGCATTTTCTTCTTTTCACTGATGATTTGAACTTCTGTGACGCAAATGGAAATATTCCATTCCGAACGTATTAAACAAAAAAGATAAAACATTGTCACCTTATTACCAAAATTAATGAGCCAAAAGTTTTGAAGAAAAAAAAAACAATAGAGATCTTAAACCTAGATTACAGGAAAACCACGAATTTAAACTATCACGTTAAAAAAAAACGTTCGGAACCCTTTACAAGCGAGTCCGACTCGCACTGGGCCAGCTTTTAGCAAAGTTATACGGAGCGGTGGCATAGACAGCCAGTGTGAGATATAGTGCGGTATTTACATGAGAACAGGCTTGATTAAAGAGCGAGTTTGAGCTTTGCCTCCGTGTTGTTCCCGAGCCACCCGCAACAAGCCGGCTGCAAACTCAATATGCGACCTTCCTCTCACCTACAACATCAATATTGTCGCTACATGGAATCTCCAGATTAAAATTTCCGACGAAATTGGCTTGTGAACAGGCTGTTAATTAATGTATTAGCTGATCAGTGTGTTGAATACACCTAGAATGTGTTCATTATGACACTGAGCTTGATAGGCTTTGGAACTTTTTTCGGTGTTTCAGTGAGCAAGGAGATTTTGTTTTAGTTAGGTTATTGGATATGTTACATAAATAATTAGGTACTGTGTCACAGGATTTTGCCGTCGCCTTTTTATATGGTGGCGAGAAATGCTTCTTTCTATAATAATTAAATTTAATAGGATTTAATTATTTGTTTTAGAGGCCGTCAGATTTGTATTTGTAGCTTGAAAAGTGTCGGTTGGAAAATATAATTTTATAAACCTATCTATTAGTTCGCCGAGTTTTGCTATGAGTTATATATAAAACTCTTCCATTACTGAGCGACTGAATGACTGACAGACAACGCACAGCCAAAACGACTGGTCGTAGAAAGCTGAAATTTGGCATGTAGGTTCCTTGGGGAGTGTACGGGAGCACTGAGAGAGGATTTCCCGAAATTCTTACGGGACGGGAGAAACGGGATATGCTCGTACGAAGTCACAGGCAAAAGCTAGTGCATCACAGAACACACAGGTGGAAAAACACATCCTTTTCATAGTTCATTTTTTCGTTAAACAAACATGAGGCCTACGTGTGAGTTTTAGGTAGTACCCCTCTTCTGCCAGGGTTACGGAATTTGTTCGAAAGAGTCACCGCGGCCCTGGAACGCAAAGGGCTTTAGAAGGAACACGGATGGATTTTAGTCAGTAAGAGTCTGACATGCCCTTCCACTCCACCCAGAGCGGAAGACGTCCTATGATGAGTTCCCATCACTAAAAAAAAAACCCCTATTGGCATACATTTTTATGGCATAATATAGTTTGGCATAACGTTTTCGCATACCTCTTATTAGCATAATAATACTACTGCATAATAATGCTTTGGCATAATGCAAAGGTTAGCATAACTATCATTTAGTCTAATATGGTTTGGCATAAGTTGGAGTTGCAAAAAACAAATTAGATATGGCGTCTTCTTTTAATTTGTTGATAGCATTTTGAATCTGAAAAATAAAAAAATGGTGTTAAGTACTTACATTATTTAATATAATTTGGGAATTACTCTATTGGAATAGGTCGGGAAAGCGGCGAGGGTGGCCCTTGGGCCACCCATGAGCCGCGAACATGTTTGTTTTTGGTGATTTGGTATCTGTTTAGATATCAATTCGTGATTTTGCTCGTCACTTACTTTTTTATAATATTATGCTTTATAAAATTATACTTCATTATTATTATGCTAGCAGTATTTATGGCAAAAAAATTATGCATAATAATATTATGCGTAATGATCATTATGCTGAATTTCGTTATGCCAATGTAAATTGTGCCAATATATTTTATGCGATGGCCGTATTCAAGCAAAATCCGGTGCAAGTTCAGTCAAAAATATACTAATGAGGTTTATATGGAAAAGTCTGCCTTAGCAATCAATTTATGGAAACACGCTACGTAAATAGCAAATCAAACGGATCACATGAATGATTCAATTAATGGAAAGGAGTTTGGAGTCACGAGATATTTTATTGTGTTAGCAAAACAAACAGTGATCTCTTATATCAAATCATCCTATCCAAACATAAAGTTCGTAGGTACAGTCAACGAAGCTATTTGGTATGCAGGCAGCTAACTTGCAACTACTTTTAAACAATATTGTGAGTGTGCTGAGTAGACAATTATTGTACAGCACACTTGTAAAATGTTATAATGCACTAACATTCGAAATAAATATTGGCAGTGCCGTGGAAAATTTAATATTTTTGCCTGCATACCAAAAAGCTTTGTTGACTGTACCTATGCAGCTGAACTGTTGGAAAAACGGTAATCTTGCATGTAAAATAAAAAGGGAATCCTGAATTTCTCCGAATGGAATTTTCTCAGAACCCTTAAATGTAAGCTTATCTATCTATCTCCGTAGGCTAACTTTCCACCAATTTTGCAATTTCATTTGAGTAACCTGAGTGAGTTCCAAGTCATATTGAAGACGATCCTGGTCTTATTATTAGAAAAGCCGTACATGTTTACTTCCCTCGCATAACTGGAAGTGGAACTGTTAGCATACTCGTACATAGTACTGTGACGTACAAACGAAGACACTATTTAAAAAATAAAATGAAACACAAATTTGATAAGTTTTAAGAAATCAAGGACCAGCGGTCCAGAAAAACGTTGTGCCTACTGCCGAAACGTTGACTTTAAAAATAAAATAAAAATTTAACCCGATTGCAGCGCCGCTTACCGGTTTCGGTGGTGAATGTAAACCACCCAGAGACCCACTATCACACATACACAAAAACGTTTAGGAGGAGTTCAGTGACTGCACAGTGCACACGTACAGAAGAATTATATTATTATTGATTTTATTATTATATTTAAATGACAATTACAAAACTCATAGTATAAAATAAAATGTTTTATAATCCCTAACTTATATTATAAGATACTTAATGATAAAGTCCTCATCTCCACATACCTTTCTTTTGCTGTGCCCGGCTGGGTCCATGATTGTTTCTTTTGGCAAATGTTTACCACACCAGTCACATATTTTTTCAGCCGTGACTTAAGAAAAGAACTACCTCTTTTACTATTAAAAAACAATAGATACCGTTTTTTTCTGTCTTCCTCTATTTAGGTATAAATATCCGTGGACATTGTCAGGTTTTATTTCTATGCTCATGAAGGTCGGTTGGCTGGCTTAACAGTACCTGACTAACTTAACGCATTCAAAGCATGTAGCTAACGTGATAATCTTAAACGCTATTAACCAAAAACAAAGCAATTTCAAAAGCAAATCTCCCATTATTAGGTAAACCGTCTCGATCTCATTCATTTCAAATCTCAAACTGCGAGTTTTAATCGAATCGAGCCTATCAGAACGGAACACAGAATCACAATGTAAATGATCTGTTCCTATCACCCTCGTGCGGAAACCTTCGCTGAACTTGCTTTTATTGAACTTCTTCGAAAACTGTTTGCCAAGCAAGGACCATAGATGGGCCATTCTACTTTTCGATGAACCTGTCCCTGAGTGAAAATCACAGTAAACGTAAACGTCTCCTTTTATGAAACACTTTTTATTTAATGCAAAATAGGTTGAGTTATTTATTTTATGAAAGTATTGCGAGCTCATTAATTAATTTAATACTAGCTGCCACCCGCGGGTCCACTCATGTGAAAGTCGGAAATCAACCCAAAGAAACATACTTACGGGATAAAATGTGTTAGTTTAGGTTGTAAACTACATAATATATTTGTTCCAAAAATCATCCAAATCCATTCAGTAGCTTATGCTTGAAACAGTAACAAAATGTTCCCAAAAAAATCTGATTTAAAATATTAAGTAAGAATTATTAAATGAAATATGGCAACAACGTTATTCTTCTTTGGGAACGCAGTGTTATTTTTGCTTAAAAGAGTAATAAACATCCATCCGAACAAACTTTCACATTTATAATCATCATCTGTCTAGCCTTTTCCCAACTATTTTAGGTCGGCTTCTAGACAAACCGGATTTAGCTGAATACCAGTATTTTATATAAAGCGGCTGCCTACCAGACCTCCACAACTCATTGAACACAGTGCTTTTTGACAAGACTGGTGTCAGGTTTTGTGGCTTCTGATAATCCGTAACGACTGCCAGAGATCTACAAATGACAGCCGAGACCAACGGCTTAACGTGCTTTCCGAGGTACGGAGGAGTCCCGGTACGTTAAGATGGTCACCCATCCACAGACTGACCTCGGTCAGCGTTGCTTAACCTTGAAGATCAACCCGTGTGGCTGTTATTATTTAGCCTCGAGCTCCTCCTTTTACATGTATACTTGTATAGTATTAAGTAGGAATTAATAAGTAGATTTATGGTAACAACGTAATTCTTCTCCTATGGTAACGCAGTCGTTTTTCAGTACTTGCAAATAGTCCTTTGAAAAGTAGAATGGCCCTGATACTTTTTGCTCAACCTTTGCGATGAAATATTGCACCCCCGACAATGGGGAGGTCAATTTCGGAGACCAGATAAATCATATTCAATCGGGTGAACTGAAATAAAATTAGACTAGGTAATTTATTTAGTTTTTTTTTGTGTGCTGGCAACTTGGCTGAGGATGACGTCTTTTGATGTACGGTTATTAATGGCAATATTGTGTTGCCAATTATGATAACATCAGCTTTACAAGAAAGCTTCGTCTGTTGATTTGTCTGTTTGCGAAGTAGTGGTTTTCTTTATATTTACATACATTAAAATAAATAATAGATACTTAATCCTCGATACTTTTTGGTAGAAAATCCAGTACCTAAAATGAGCAGAGTAGACGCCAGAATTGTGACCAGGCTACTGTGTCTCACTGGACTGGTGGGGCAAATTATTTTTATATTATAATTTTAAATTATATAATTTAAAGTTACTTATTTTGTAAATAAGGGTTAATATATAAGGGGTAATAATTTTGTAAATATTTGGGATAGAGTAGTGTTAGTACGGACTTTTAACATACGCATACGAGGTAGCTTGGGCCG
This sequence comes from Mamestra configurata, assembly GCA_002192655.3. Classification (NCBI taxonomy): domain Eukaryota; kingdom Metazoa; phylum Arthropoda; class Insecta; order Lepidoptera; family Noctuidae; genus Mamestra; species Mamestra configurata. The sequence goes on from NDFZ01002500.1 coordinate 6,898, forward strand.
ACGGCCAATTTCCAGATATCAGGTGCTAAAGCCTCAAGGTGCAAAATCACTTTTTTTAAGTCAGGGTGGTGATTTTTATGCATGTTTTACACAATATTGTTAAATGTTTAGTAATTAAATATTTTTAACTACTTATTAATTACTACTACATTTTAATAGTCTAAGAGCTGGTCGACACCTCGAGTGAGTTCCTATTCACAAGGCTGAAATTTGGGCATCCTTTAAATAGTAAGTGCAAATAACGAAAGCTAAAGTTGAGTAACGAAATACCTTTAAAACAATAATATAATTGGCCGTCGGCCCAAGCCATGCCAGCAATGCGTGTGTTAAAAGTACATACTAACACTACTTTATCTCAAATATTTTGTTAGTGTGAATATAAGGGAGGTTTGGCAGTTCTAGGATCTCAGTCTATTTGCGTTTGTGTAATAAATTTCATGCGAGCACATAGGAACTTCCTCATCTTGTTTTTTATCAGTTGAATTAAATCTTTTTCGGAATTTTCAGGATTTAAGTCGTAATTGAAAACAAACAAAAGATTGTTTATCATCAATTTAAATTAATGCCTTAACAATGGCTTCGTTCGTTTGTCGATTTAATTGTTCAAATTGACATTCATTAAGTCAGCCGTTCAGTTTACAAGCCGTTTACTACAAATAGATATTTAGTACTTACAAAAATACTATATTTTATACAAAAGTCAATATTTAAACAATCTATTTTAACACTATGTTAACCCCAACATTATTTAGAAAATTATCAAAATCATACTCTTATTTCCCAACGACGAAATTTTAAGTTAGATCTAAGATCGTCTCAGGATTTAATTGTTTTAAATAACAATTACAAAGACACTGGTAATTGAGCTTAATAAAGTCACTTAATGCTAAAAACATTCAACTTCAAAATTTACTTTATTGTTTCAGGGCTTTCCTTAGAATTCTGTGCGTGTGCTGCCCGAGAAAGTTGCGACGGAAATATCAGCCACAACTTCGGTTCAAACAGTCCCAAGTGAGTATCCAACTTTACCTACAAAACTCAATAGAAAATAAGTTTTTTCTTTAAATAAAAAGTCCTTAAAGGAAAGGAATTTTCTAATTTGGTTGCAAATTAAATAGCTTTTTCTTAGATTGTTATGAATTTGTTCTTTTACTTTCAGTTGCGCACGACACGACGTTATTACTCATCGAGCGAACTGATGGGCATACAACAGCTCAGGCAGAACTCCTGCGAGCAAACTTACATATAGCGAATCAGCCTTTATACATCGCTTCGATTCTTCTCCATATTTCCAAGTGCCTTGACGAAAAAATTCAATTCGTATCTTCCAAAGGTTTCTAGAATACTTTATGCGAATTAGGAGCCATTCAGAGCCGTGAAGGAGAGTAATCTCAGCCGTGATGTTAAGTAGATGTTGACACGGTCATAGTAAGGGATAGGATACACTCGTGTGAGGTACGTGCAGACTTGATATCGCTCACATGTTGCACTCTGTCTTGGTGTGCCCTCGGGTGCCCTGTGTGCCCTCGCCCTTGTTACTGTCCACGCTCTTACAAGTTTGTCTGCACTCGTGTCATTGTCAACTGAGATAACATAACAACCCAACTCTCTGACTACTCTTCAATGCTTCTCATTTCTTGTATCATTACAACAACAACGACAACGCTTGAATTTGCATGGCGTTCTAACGTTATTTTATTTTAGATGTTTTTCTTTTATAAACGGTGGTTTGCATGACTGGGATTCTATGGATACCATACTGTGTCGTATTAATTATGAAACTTAATTCATTATGATGTTTTATGTACCTAATAAATTACATCTATCATTCTGTCACGCCGATACATACACGCTTCGTGGCCGAAAGTTCAATTGAGTTCATAACATGGCCACATTTTTGTGACATGTCTAGAATTTTCAAAGGAAAATAAATATTTTATGAGTCCCCAGACATTATCTATCTTTCTTAAATTGTTTGTGATGTCTTTACGAAAACTTTCTCCATCCCTGCGTGTTGTCAAATGCATGATTCTGATCAAATTCTCCCTTTCCGCTTCAAGTGACTCTAATAAAAACATTATGTTGCGAAAGCAATAAAATTCACATTTTATGTTCTCCAACAACTTGATTTCTGTCACTTTTGTTTATGTCAGTCTGTTCCGTAAAAATCTCATCGTCAATGCTTAGGTAGGACGAGCAGTACTCGCATTTTTAAGATACTGCAACTGATCTTTTTTAAGTACAAGAATTGGCCTTCAGGTGTGAGCTTTCATTCCACCAAAGAATCACTAAATCATAGGGATTAACAACTCACTTCGAATTCACTTCACCTAAGTTTTGACGGTTCGATTTGACAGAACAGAACTACTCGTTATAAAAGCTTTTTACTAACGCGAGGTTCACATTACAGTACCCGGTGTCGACGATGATGTACTCGTCGGTGTCCCAGCACGAGATGTGTCGCTTGTGACATCAGGCGCGCGCGGGCACTTTCCGCGCGCCTCGTGGCCGCTGCTCCTGATGCAGGGATCGCCGCTCGTCGCGCGCGCGCCGCGGCGACCGGCCTCCGTGTCCGGACCTTTACCGCATGAGGACTATAGACCACACCTCCTTCGACGAGCCCATACCGTGCGTTGAACGCCACCTGTGCACAGACGTAGTACCGTACTGCCACGACTCCGAGTCCGTCAGTGAAGTGAGCCTTGAAAGCGACAGTAGGAACCCCTCGATCAAGCGCAAAGCTAGCAAAAAGAAAGTGACGTACCAAACCAAAGCGGACGTGAACTCAAACTAGGTAGTGATAGTGTTCATTGTAAGTATACAGTATTGTATGTGTCAATGGGCTTGTTGTTTGACATTGCCTTGATTTTTGACAAGACTATTGGTATACCTAAACCCTATCTCTGGAAATAATGTTACAACGTGCTAAGAATGTCGTATGTGATGTATTCGAAATTTTATATGTTATTGGGTCACTTTCACCCATGCAAGCCGGCTTTTAATTAAAAAAAAGAATTTTCAGAGGAAACAAAAGACCAGTCAACCAACAGCTTGATAATATAACAGTAAAAAGGAAGCCTATTGCTCTTTTATACAATCTAGAAGCTTTAATATAATTCAAAGAGGAGTTTTCTCAGTCAAGGCAATCTCAAAAGACAACCAATTAATTCTAGTCATGACTTTCTACGGGAAAAACTTTCAATCAGGAGCTGTGATTTACTGATTAGTTGTGTATATAGAGTATGAACTGTACATATAATGTTGTCACCGATGTAACGCTTAACATAGTGCCACATTGTAATTATTATCATGAATTATGTCAAGTGGGAATAAATGCGCTTCATTAAATTGTAAATAATGAGAACACTGTTCATTAAAACATTCCAATACTCATAGTTATACCAAGTATGTTCAGAGGTGTTAAACAAATTAGTGCTTGCTATCAGTTTTTACACCTACACTTTTATTTTACGCTTCACACAATACTAAGACAATTACCGGTCAGATGCGGAGTAAAACAATTCCTATTTGAAACAAATTACATAAAAGGAATTGTAGCAGAGTGAGACCTAACTGTGCCTAGGAAAGCACGCACAAGCCGCTGGTCTTGACTGTCATTTATAAATCTCTGACATTCGTTATCAGAAAATCAGAAGCCGAGTAGTCAGACAACCAATTTTACCAGTACCTAGGTTACGGAGGACAGGTATCATCAGGTATTCAGCTGAATCCAGTCAGACTGGAAAGCGACCCAAACCAAATAAGAAAAACGCTCGGCAGATGTTGACTAAAAATATCCTAGATGTTACATACATAATGTAGGTGATGAGATCGTAATATATTCGGCACAACATCGTCAATTATAACATAATTAATATATTATAAAATACATATAAATAAAATAATTACTATGTATATTGCAACATAAACGAGCTAATTCAATCAACGGGCTTTCAACGATGAATTGTTATAGCAAACATTAACAATAATATGAATTAACTTATTAGTGTAAATAATTTTGTAAATGGAATTGGCAGAGCAGCCAGATGTTTGTGTTGAAATTATGAGCATTCGTTAATTATTGTTAGCGTGATTAATTAGTAATCAGTGTTATCCCAGGGAAATAAAGCCCGTTTATTTGTTACTAGAATGGAAATAGATGGTCTTGTCCACCATCTATTCCATTTTAGTAACAAACAAATAAAACTTTAGCGACGATAAAATAATTTATAAATAACTATTTGGTAAATTAAAATTAGTAAAACTGAGAAAGGCAGGCATGACTTTTCAAGGTCGAATGCTCTTTGAAAACTTTCATTCAGCGTTCTAAATTCAATTTATAAAATTCATATTATATTTCTTTCATATTTTTTTCCAGCTAGCACTTTTGTTTAACATCCTTTTTAGACTTAAACCTCAAATGTATATACATAAGTACCTACATATAAATATGTTAAAATTATTGTTGTATGTAATTATTTAGATTTTATCATAGTGGTCTAAACATTCCTTCCATCATATAATTTTATGTGTTGTTAAGTTTATCAGATTAATTTAGCGTTGTATGTTGTCAAATGTTTTGTGTAAAGTAGATTCTTCATTTTTGTATGTTAACTGATGAAAACTTAACAGGGATCTGTCCCTATTTCCAAGTTAATTCACTGATTTTATAATGTCCGATGATTTTTGCTAAATTATTACAGTGTATGTATTTCGCAGAACAAAACATTTGTACATCTGCCCTGGGCCCCCATGGTGGATTAAAGCCCACTCCCTCTCACAGAGATGAGGCCTGTGTCCCCGCAACGGGATCATTATAGGCTGAAGTTGTGCGGTTTTTGTATGTATTTCCCTAATTACATATATTTTTTCACTGAAAATATACGTCTTATAAAGCTCTTCCCTCATACAAAAACCGTAAATTCCCCTAAGGTTATCGTTACTCTAAGCACGTTGTATTTCGTTTCTTCCGAGCATTTTATCATAACTTCCAAATAACTTTGAGCAAAATAACATCGTTATCGTAATTAATTAATTTTTAACTTGTTCTGAAATCTTTGCCAAGGTCACTCCTCCGCACAGAGCATAGAACGCCGCGGTGACACTAACTGGAGACGCCATTGCATATAACATTATTTGCCGCGCAATTTCTCTACGTACAAGTTTCGGCGGTCTTAACCATAGACATACTGCAATGGACTAAGTGACAATTCGTGACAATCTAAGAAGTAGGATTTCACTGCTGAGTAGAGAGGAATAGAAGATCGCTTTACCACTAAGTGCGAAAGAGATTTATTTCTTGTCTCTTACATACTTACTAGTAAAGCAATGTCCTGCTGTAAACATCCTGTTATCAAATCCGAGTTCTAAGATTTTCACAATTAAAAGCTATGAAGTGAATACTATAAAATAGTAATTCCATGTCTATGGTGATAACTGTGTCATATATGGTCATAGTTGGAATCGAAACAGTCACAGGCCGTCAATAGGCTAGTTGACAGTTTTTGAAATAAGATTCTAAATTGGTCATCATTGTTTTATTATAATATGAATATTTTACTTGCATTTAAAAATGGTTTAATGAATGAATGCCATCTCTACCAGTGCCCGCTGAGGATCCTCAGTGCTCTGTTCTCTCCCTAGAAACGCCCTTGGCTTCTCCTCCCCAATGTAGGTGAGCTTTAAAGACTGATAAGAACGCTCCCGTTAATTTATTATTGTACCTATTTTGATATCAGATCTCAAAGTGTAAGTCATAGTTAAGATCATTGTTTAATTATTCTAATTAAGATCCTACTTAGAATTAGTTTCGTCTTTAAGATTATATCCTTCCACCGAAATTTAATGTTAACTAGTCATTTTGTAAGTCCTTTATTGAATTATGTTTACCCTTACCATAAAAGAGCATTTTGTTTAAATACTGTATTTGAAGAGGTAGGTATCTAACATGTTTAATGACTAAAAACTTTTTGAAAAAGCTCTCTCAAAATCACAGTGTATAAAGTAAAATTACATGAAAATGAAAGATTAAAGGCAAGTTAGTTAGATCCTCCTATAGATATTTATTTTGCTGTTAGCGCCCTGATGCAGACCGCGCGTAAGAGATCCTGTCAACGTAGTTCAATACCAACGTCAGTCCTATATAGTTCCGGATGGCAACTGGGAAAAAAAACTCAAAGCTCAAAAAACTCCTGATTCCTAGGATTATACTCAGGTGGGACTTATATAAATAATATTACATGTTTTTAGTGTGACACACCGCTATCGTTGTGTCGTTTTTCCATGGTAATAGCGTTTCTTTACCCTTTACGTAACATTTATACGTAACTATAAACTTTGTAACGATGGCGTAAAAAAATAGGATCACGGTTAATGTCAATAGGGAATTTGCATGAAAAAAAAATGTATTATCTAAACAGTTTGTATAGAAATAGGTATACAAATATATTATACTAACAGTGAAAATAGAATAGAAAATTGACCGAAAAACAAATGAGATATAACTATTTTAAACAAATATATTTGTCTTCTCGCGAAAACGGCGTTTTCTATGGCAGCTGTAAAGGCGTCATTGTAATTGACGTCATAGTTTATATCGGACTTCTCTTTCTAATTTTCACATTGAAGCTTTACAACTTCATCGCCGATGAAGGTATTTAAAAAAATATTTTATAATTGTTTACTAGAGCTAATAAGTATTTTATTCTGCAAATATTAGATTTTTTTTAAAATTTAATATGTGTTTGCTCTTGACTCTAGTTTAGGTCATAGATGACAGAGACAAAGTCGACGATGGAGCGAGCTTACCCAGAAGAAGCCTGTTCACTCTAATTTTGAAGAGATTAGGGTTGTATGCGTTCGGAAACACAGACACAGGCAGAGAGTTCCACTCCTTTGCTGTGCGCATTATAAAAGACGTTTGGAAACGTTTAGTGCGAATTGGTGGAATAGCATATTGCATGCATATTCCCCATTTAGGACGGTAAATATTTTTACTTTTAAAATTAAGCGTGTCATCAAACGTTGGTTCAATATATGCAATAACAATTGGTACCTCTATTCTAAGTAGGTGTGCTAACAGCAAAAGCAGTTTAGTTCGGATAGTGAATAGCCTTACTATTTTCAAAAATTTCAACTCTTATTTATCATACCAGTGTGCCTGTCTTACACGTACGCAGTAGTACCTAATACTGTACATAACTACTCAGGTAAAACATTTTAATAACTTAATCTAAATGTATACTTCTCGCTATAGCTAGATATAAATTATATTTCAATATTGTGAATAAATTATATATATGTAAAACTAATTTAAAATGGGTTGTCGTGTAAATTTATATAAAGTATTTTTTCTAAGAGGTTGTTTTATTTGATTTGTCCTCGCCGAATTCCTGAGATTCAACGGGATTAACTCTAGATAATTATTTCAGTATTACAATATCATTTACTTTCACTAATTAATGTTAATACAAAATAATAAACAACACACAATCAAATTCACTGCATAGTATAAAGCTAACTCACCTCGCCGCTTTTGTTTGTCTGTACGTGGTAAACTAAAAACTACCAATCGGATTTTCATACGGTAGGTCGGTAGTGATACATTCATTTATTTTATTTATTTATTTAACACTAATTACTGCACATAAATGTTCACAGGCGGACTTAATGCCATAGGCATTCTCTACCAGTCAACCTTTGGGTGATGCAAAAAATAGTGGTAGGTGCAATATGGAGAATTAAAAGTAATTCATATTAATTAAAATTCAAAAATTAAAATATGAATATACATATATAAACTAAACATACAATATAAATCTCTACTATCTTTACTTTTATACTTATGCTATACTTATTACTATATCACACTTATATCAAAGCGAAAGTTTGTGAGTGTAGAAACATACTTTCTTACTTCTTCACGCGCAAACGGCAGGATGGATCTTGATGAAATTTGGCAGCGGGTAGTTTGGGTCCCGGAAAAAGGACATAGAATAGTTTTTATCCCAGGAGTATGTTCCTTTGGGATAGTTTTTCGCGGGCGGCAGCTATTAATATTATAAACGCAAAAGTTTGGATATTTGTTACTGAATCACCTCAGAACGGCTAAGCGGATCTTGATGAAATTTGGCACAGAGGTAGATTATAGTCTGGAATAACAGTAAGGATACTTTTGATCCCGGGTGTATGTTCCTTTGGGATAATTTTCGCGGGCGGCAGCTAGTAAATAATAAATAAGTACTCAAATTAACAATTAATTCATTAAATACTTAAACAATCTATAAAAAAAGGCAATAGGAAAACATTAGCGTTGTGAGTTAGTATTAACTACTGCCAACATTCTACGAACGCGTTCGCGAACTTGACTTGGAGGTTTAATCGGGTAGCCATCCTGATTTCCTGATCTACTGAGGAAGGTTCAAAGGTGTTCATTAAGTTTTTTTTGTAAATTGGCTGTAATATGACGAAGAAGCCGTGGCGGGTCACTAGTTACAAAATACAGATCTAATTCTGAAAGGATAAGAAGATACAAAGAAACATAATATGACATATAAGCACAAGACATACCTGGGGCTTACGCCAAACGTGGGCTGTAACCAACCCAAACATTGTTATTTAAAAAAATATAATCATCCTTTCAACGTTTCTTACTAAAGTAATATTGAGTTTAAATACAACAATTCTTTCTTCACATAAACTTTTAATAACTGGATGTCTTTATCACGCACAAAAGCTTTTTGGAACATTTTAATGGCATATCTAAATTGTTATTATGACGCCTTCAGGGCTGAAATACTCTAGAATAAACTTTCTACTACTTTTATTTGTACTTTTTTTTAAGATATTTTTTTTTTAACATTATCTACAGATTCTAGTTTTTACAAGAAATTTTACTAACTAGTTTTGCAAGAAAAGGCCTGAGTCTCAACAGCGGGAACATTAATGTTCTGTTCACATAACTGTGTCGATTGGCTTCAAAAGTCGTTGTGATATGATATAGGCACGACCCAATAATATACCTGTGGCTTCATTATGCGCGAACATAGTATTCCACAAATAGGTTTTAGCCGTAATTTACTTCTGCCCTCTATAAATGATGTTACCCTAATGTATCCATACTTAATATTATAAATGCGAAAGTGTGTCTGTCTGTCTGTTACCTCTTCACGCTTCAAACCCTGAGCCGATTTAGATAAAATTTCCGGGAAAGGACAGGATAGTTTTTATCTCAGAGATCATCTTTTAAGGGTGTGAAAAGGAGGGTAGAAGTTTTAATGGGAGTCCATCATTTTTAAAGATAAAACCATGAACCTTTGTATTTAGGCACTTGATCAAAAATAAAAAAAACATATGTTTAAAAGTTTTTAAAAATTAAAAATAGCTGCCCAAAGTAACTATTCCACGTGGACGAACTCGCGGGCAAAAGCTAGTAGGCTATATTACTGTAAAATTTCATCGAACACTGTCCTGCAGTTTTAAGTAAAACAGTAACGAACATCCATCCTCACAAACGTTGACATTTATAACATAGGTAAGTAAGCTGGTGTTTTTGTTAAGGAGCACTCAAAGTTTTTCACAACGTGTGAATTACACTCAAAATATACCCGTCGAGACCCTACACTACTAAGAATGCCTAAACATAAAAGCACATTATGCCATAAAAATAGCTACATCACGTCAATAAAAATTTTCAATAATATACCAAAAGCAATAAGAGAACTGCCTTTGAAACATTTTAAATCCAAACTACATAAATGGCTGGTTGGTAATTGTTTTTATAGTTTTAAAGAATTTACTGACAAAAAAGTAACAGACAAATATGGTTACTGATTACCAGTACCTACTGTACCATATTTAGTGTTAGCATACAGATGTACCTACCTGAGAGACTTGTAGTATAATTGAAATTGAATTTATATAATAACTTAATTAATTATTGTATCACATTAGTTTTATAATTATATAACATTCGTTATTTTTGTGAACAATTTCACAAATATTTGTATGCCAGTAAATGGCAAAACATGTTAGATCATGATTATAAAATATAAGACCTTAAATGTACCATGTTTTAAATGCAAATAAAATATTCTTATTCTTATTCTTATTCTTA
>NDFZ01002501.1:0-18648 GCA_002192655.3 Mamestra configurata
CAAATTTCATCTAAATCGGTTCAGCGGTTTAAGCGTGAAGAGGTAACAGACAAACAGACACACCTTCGCATTTATAATATCAGTTTTGATTAGTATGGACATGGATTGTAGGTACCGCCATGATATCTTTTTATACTTACCCAATAATACTGAAGTTCGATTCATGTTCAACATTAATAACCACCTCTTTTACGTTATCATTAGTAATATTTCTATACAACGCATCACTCAATTCTGTTTTTATTTTAAGATCTTTATCTTCAGTATCATTGACATTATGGTTCATATTATAGTCTAATTCTATTTCCCATACAACATCTTCGTTTCTTGGTAAAGGAGATGGAACATTGCAAGTCATTTCCAGGTCTTGAAGGGAACAGGCACTTGGAATCCTTTTGGGTGGCATTGGTAAGGATATATTGACTTTGGCAGCGTAAGCTGGTTCTTCCGTATTGAGAATTGTAATCCTGGCTCCTAATGTTGTGTTTGATCCGGGAATGTAAGGGCTGAAATCAATATTTAATTTGAATAAGAAATACAATTTTACATTATGAATGGCAATTAATTGGAGAGTTGTATAGAAAAGGACTGCTAAAGATAGGTACCATAAAAATGATTATGATGAAGAATTTTTGACAGAAATAGACACTTAACAAAATTTGGCTAAAATAGCACAGCACTGGTGCCATAATAAGAGATAGCAGGGCGACCAGCCGGTCGATTCTGTAAACATGTCGAAGTGAAGGCTTGGGTGGGCTGTCAATCCATACAATCAAGATGTCACGTGATCACGGAGTGAGCTGTCATTCTATCTTGATAATATGGATTGACAGCTCACCTCGTGATCACTTCACCCAAGCATTCACTTAGACACGTTTACAGAATCGACCGGCTGATCAGGTTCCGTTGGAACTAGAAGAAGGACGAGTGAACCCCACCAAAAATAAAGAAGTGTAGATGCCCATGACAGTGAGATTGTAATCATTAAACCAAAAGGATCTTACTTGTCNTCCAAAACTAAAGAAGTGTAGATGCCCATGACAGTGAGATTGTAATCATTAAACCAAAAGGATCTTACTTGTCCAGGGATTCCAAGTTCATGACCAGCCAAGGTATACAGATCAGATCTTCACCACAATCTCTCACTAACTGAATGAGAAATGTAGTCTTCAGAGTTGAGGCTTCAGATAACCTCGCAGCGTTCATTAAAAATGTAGTGGAATTCTCTGAAACATAGTTTACATTGGGTTAATTGAAATGATGTGAAACTTACAACTGGCTTGTTATATCCCTATGTATTATTTTCTCACCTTTCATCAGTTCTTCCGGTTCAAGGTGAAATATTAGAGGTATTGGTTTCGACAAATCCGCGCTGGGCTGAAAAAAGACCATTGTATAAAGCTTTCGTTGTATGAAAATAAATTCTAGAGTTTAATCTCCTTGCTAACTTGATCATTCTGTGTGCTGGGTTACCAACTCGTACAAAATCTTTAAACCTAGAATTTTTTGATTGATCAAAGATTCTTTAAGATTCTCGTATTATCGTTGTCTACTTACATTAACTTCAATAGTCTGCTCATCACATATTTCTTTTCCTGGTTTCACATTTACAGTATATGTAGAATCGCCAGATGGCATTGCTCTATTGTATTCAGGATCTACGTCAATTCTAGCAACCATATCTAAAAAAATGGGTTTTTGTGAATTTAATCATTTTCTATTCAGCTAGCAATTGTTTTGTCCTTTAGTTTGTTTATTATTGTTTAAATACTTAATTATTAGAACGGAAGTACATACTTATTTCCACATGCGGCCATGACTTTATAGATGGCGCTGAAACACAGAACTTTGCTGCAAATGTGGTAGTATTCTGTGGCAGGTTTATTGCATTAGGCACATCAATACTAGCATGCACCTTCATTGTTGGAATACATCGATATAGGTACGATGTTTGACTGTTGTGAGCCCCTATAGCAAGATCTGAAACGAAATGATAATAATAATAAATAACGTTTATTGGTTCAAATAAATTTTGTTAACAAAAAAAAAACACTTTCACTTAAAGTAGGTAGGTGCATGTGCTATAAGCAACAGTAACCAATGTTTTTTATTTTAGCAGAAGAGAAAAAAATATGACTAATCTGAAGATTCACCTATTAAGTAAGTTTCATGATTTCAATTATATCATAGTTGAAAAGACAAATCGTTTCATGTAATTTATTTANCAATCTGAAGATTTAAACTTACTTAATAGTAAGTTTCATGATTTCAATTATATCATAGTTGAAAAGACAAATCGTTTCATGTAATTTATTTATATTAAACTGAATCCAGTACGACAGAACGCCAACCCCAAATTTATTCAGGAAATGGCTATACTGACTGATTTATTGGTTGCAGAGTCAAGTTATGAAAATGTTTCTGTTATATCTTTAATCTTAACTTTCTCCAATTTGCTTTGCACTGTGCCTGTGAAAACTGATGTGAGAAAATCAAATATTACATCGTTTCACTTACCGGTACAGTTATTTTGATCTACATCAACTCCTTTCGCTATCGACCAACCAAAACCTTGCGCTCCTTCAGGCTGTATCCTTTGAACATTGTTTGAGTTCAATCCTTTCGCATTTCCTTTATAAATGTATACTGCTCCTTTTCCATCATCTTCCCAAGGAGCTCCTATAGCAATATCTGGAAAAAAAACAAAAAACTGCATTTAAGCATTATACAAATTCTAATGAAACTCAACATTCCGTAACAGAAAAGTCTTCTAAAAAAATATGTAAATTGCAATTAGGTTCATCATAACTTTGGAACTGAGCACCCACACCCACTTTCTCAATTAAGAGCAACTATATGTAACCCAAGCTTAAGAATGTTATTTTTACCTTTGAATCCATCTCCATCTGTGTCACCTAAATCAGCAATGGATATTCCAAACCATGCTCCGTTAGTACCAGACCCTGATACATGACCATGTTCTTCTAAAACAAACGTAGAACCCTGAAAGTAAGAATCACTATCTTCATTATTTCTGCAAAAGCATATTTCATTCTTGGCTGCCAGCATTTCGTAACTGATTTCTTGTGTGTTTAATTTGTGTATTTTATCTATGGGCCTTAGTTGCCTGATAATAAAGAATTATTATTATATTACCACCGAAGAAAAATGGTTATGAGGACCATATCACGTTTTAAGTTACAACAATAGTGGTGATGTGAGGACAAGGATCGCAGACTAGAAATGCTGGTAGAAATTGAAGTCACAGTCGCTTTTCAACCGACTTCAAAAAAGAATTTTTCATTATTAATCAGCTTACCTCCTCCTTAGTTAAATAAACAAACACAGCTCCTTGATCGTACGGCAGACCTCCATCATTCTTCACATAAGTTGGTGCGCCCACTAGAAGGTCATCCAGTCCATCGCCATTGATATCTGTGCAGCATAGGCTGGCTCCGAAGTATGAACCACTTTGAGGGCCCTTGATCTTCGCCTTGATGTTTAAAGCTTTCATTTCTAGGGTTGGTGGGTCGAATACGAGGACCTGGGGAATAAGTCAATAGACAAATTTAATATATGAAAGAGATTCTTTTTTTTAAATAAATCTACGTCTTTTTAAACTCACTCACAACTCTAAGAGTCATCATTGTTGTTTGATAACTAAACAACTGGTCAGATTAAGAAAATTTTCTCTCTCATACGAAGAGTACCACTGGCAATGACGTGAAAAAAGCTATTATAAAATACCTGAATAACATGGAATTCATAGCTCGTTTGTCGGTTTAACTAATTATGAATCTTATTTCTATCTATCTATCGAGTTTTCGGCTTGTGCTGTGTATTTGTGTCTCTTACCTGTCCGCTAGCCATGTTTGACCGAGGTGCTCCAGCTACGTACAAGACGTTGCCATCTCTTTGAAAAACACCAGATTCTACACTGTATCCTATACAAAAATAAGAATCCATGTTTAATATATTATGATGAGAAAACTTTGCAGTTTGTACCTATTTTTAGGGTTCCGAATTCGAAGCATAACCAACGCTGTCAGCGGGCAATATCTCATGAACCACAACTAGCTAGATAGTATTAAATTTTCACAGAGTGTGTTTTTCTATTTCTAAAATGAAAGGGCACCATATAAGCAACGGGTTTTTTTTCGATTTAAGCCACAGAACCCTTCGTGTGTGAGTCTGACTCGCACTTGGCCATTTTTTATGCATTGCGAGCGGAAGAGTATAAAATTTGACAGTAGTTAAAGTTGATATAAGGAAAGAGCACAACACGCTAGAATTACTTTCAAGCTTCAAACATTGGGCGACCATTCGTAAACAATTATCCAGATATTATCAACCACGAATTTTAATAGTCAAGTGATGAAAACAATTTATTTACCAAAATAATCGTCCGGTCCACAATCTCTTGTGAGATAAGTATTGGCTATAGGCAACTTGTTCATAAATGTTCCTGTGTCATTCGGGTAGAATGTCATTGTAACAATGCCACCTGTAAATAGAAATATAGAAAAATATATGAAAAAAGGGAAGATAAAACGGTTTGTAACTAACAGTTTTCAATAATTTAACCATTCGGTCTTGTAATTTTATTCAGCAAGTTAATAACCAGTATAATAATGCATTCGATGTAGTGTTCGTGGAGGCGGAGATTGATGGTTTTCATGTCATCATGCGCAAGCGTTGCGCCTCCGCCATGCGTCGGGTACGCGCCAGCCCCAACAGCATCCAGGGAGTTATAGCGGACAGATGGGACAGCCCCGTACTGGGGCATTGGATAAGCCTGCATGTGACTTTAGTGTAAGTATATAATTGTATTTTGTTTCGGTAGTTATAAGTACTAACACTAGTTTCTAAGTTTTTGTATACTAACCAATTAATGGACTCGTTCTGAATTAAAAGTTTTTTTTTTGTTGTTAATAACTGTTTTGAAACATTTTTCCTCATAAATACCAGTACCTATAGTGCCTAGTCTAGATAGTGATACGTATTTCTTGTTATTTTTCTGGACAACAATTTGGTACTAAAAGTCATCAAAACAAATTCAAAGGTCGGGGCCTATGATAAAATACATATCTTATCGATTTTTTGCGAGTTTTGGTAGCAGTAATTAATAACCGACATCCAAATAACAAAAACACTACAAAGTTTCCAAACGTCTTTTATAATGCGCACAGCAAAGGAGTGGAACTCTCTGCCTGCGTCTGTGTTTCCGAACGCATACGACCCTAATCTCTTCAAAATTAGAGTGAACAGGCTTCTTCTGGGTAAGCTCGCTCCATCGTCGACTTTGTCTCTGTCATCTATGACCTAGACTAGAGTCAAGAGCAAACCCATATTAAATAAAATAAAAAAAAACTTTTATTTTGGAAGTTGGTGATTTTGGTTGTTTCTTCGTTTTTAACACTGACTTCCGAAATTAAAGTTATTTTATACATTGTAGTGTTTTTGTTATTCGGAAGTCGGTTGAATTTTTTGTTAAAAACACCCTACACCTAATAAGACCACTGTTAAGTAACAGAAAAGCAAAATAAGCAATTCCGTTTGCTTCGACGACATATTTTCCAGCTATATTGATTTAAAAACCAAACTACTTAACCAATTTCGATTAAATTTCTATGGGACCAATCGGAAAGTATATCGTTTTACATTATAAAATAATTTTTCAAATCGGTTCATAACTGATGGAGATATGAGGTAAAAAAAACAACCGAATTGAGAACCTCCTCCTTCTTTTGAAGTCGGTTAAAAATATTTTTTCAATTCCAGGCAAAAGGCGTTCAAACCAAACTAAGTGGTTTCTTAGTTTATTGATTCTTTTTTAGCAGGTAAAATGTGTGTGCCTAAATTCTGAAGGATTCAGTTACTGATAGGAATCGCTGTTTCACACACGGACAGAAAAACATAGTTATTTTCGCATTTATAATATAGTAGGACGGATTCTCTTTTATTCGAATGAAGAGTATTATTTCTTAAACCTCACCTGTCCACTGAAGAAGACCAGGAGCTCCAAGTATGACAGTGTTCAACTTGGTAAGAGCTACTGATACACCTGCTTCTCCATACGCGTAGAAGTTAAGATGGGTTCCATATTCACCGTACTCTCTTCTACTTCCATCTGTTACGTAGGCTTGACGATCTGGAAATAAAGATTAATTAAGCTTAGAGAGGAGCTCATGGCTAAAGAATAACAGCCGCACGGGTCGATCTTCAAGAATAACCCACGCTTGCCGAGGTTGGTCTGTGGATGGGTAACAATTTTGACATACCGTGTTTCCTCCGTGCCTCGGAAAGGACGTTAAACCGTTGGCTTCGGCTGTCATTTGTAGATTTTTGAAGTTCGTTACGGATTATCCGAAGCCAGTAAATCTGACTCCAATCTTACCAAGAAGTACCGTGTTACCCAGTTGATGGGTTGTGGAAGTCTGGTAGGCAGCCGCTCCACGTAAAATACTGGTATTCAACTGAATCCGGTTTGGGAAGAGGATAGGCAGAAACAGACGATTTCTTTGCGATCATGTGCAAGAGATCAGGGGCCCTACTATGAAGTGTTAAAACGATCATTTTATATGAAGCGAATGTCGTCAGACCTCCACAACACGAGGTCTGACGCCGACAGCAAAGTCAATTACTGGGTAACACGATTCTTGTTGGTAAGACTGGTTGACAGAAGCAGAAATAAGGCCTATCGAGCCCTTATTGGTACGCAATTGCAAAGAAAAGCTTCGCCAACGATAAGTCGGTAGAAGGACTCGTTATGTTCAATAATGCAGGTAAAGGTACCCTTTCCTGCCAGGTTTGCAGAATTGTTCGAAAGATTTACCGCGGTACTGTAACGCAAAGGGCATTCGAAGGAAAACTGGTGAGTAAAAGTGTATAAAACCAGAGTGGGAGAGGTCAAAAAAGGATAGGTAACCTTTAAGGAGCTTGCGGCTGAAGAGCTTTGTGAAAAGGCTGGGCATAGACATGTTGTATAATCTATACTAATAATAAAGCTGAAGAGTTTGTTTGTTTGAACGAGCTTATCTGTGGAAAACCAGTCGGATTTCTAAAATTATTTTTGTATATGATAGCCACACTTTTATTTTCTTTTTCTCTATTTTCAATTTGAAATTCGTAGTTTTATATAAAGTAGAAGCATTTTTATTTCAAATTCTGTAAATTTCAAGACCATTTTTTTTTTAAGGATGGGAAATCATCAAATGACTTATTCCGCTCTGGGTGGAGCGAAAGGACGTGTCAGACTCTTACTGACTAAAACCCATCCGTGTTCCTTCTAAAGCCGTTTGCGTTCCAGGGCNCAAGTAGAAGCATTTTTTATTTCAAGTTCTGTAAATTTCAAGACCATTTTTTTTTTAAGGATGGGAAATCATCAAATGACTTATTCCGCTCTGGGTGGAGCGAAAGGGCGTGTCAGACTCTTACTGACTAAAACCCATCCGTGTTCCTTCTAAAGCCGTTTGCGTTCCAGGGCTGCGGTGACTCTTTCGAACGTAAAAATTTGAAGACCATGGACCATTATGTTAATAGATAGTTTCCTTTCTTGACATGAAATAGCAGGGGCATTTGAGGGTGTCATGCTCACTCCAATGTCTCGCTGATGGTGGCGCGTGTATCGGATCATTCAGTTCCCTTCAAAATGATTGAGCTGAATGGTGCTGATGCACGCGTCATGTTCGTAAACGGGCGCCGTCAGTGGAGACTGGTCATCTCTTAGTTGCCACTGGCTTATTTTTATATTTGATACTTGTTTTTTTATTCATTACATTATTCTCACACATAGAAGCAACAAGGTTGATGTAACCAGGATTTTTGTAAAATATAAAATGGTTTAAAAGAGTGTCCATGGAGTTTCCTACACGTTCTTCTCCATAGAGACTAACAAACTCCATAGAGAAAACTTTGACTTTGACATTCATGAGATATAGGCTTTATAGGAACGGGAAATTCCTACGGGAACAGGAAAAAATGGGATAAAAGGAAAGTCGCGAGCAAGTCAGTAGTGTTAAATTTTCAAAGGTGTTGTAATACGTAGGTACACTTACTGTATTCTTTTAAAGTGTATAACACTCTGTTACCCTTAGGTGATTGGAGGAAACTGATCCCGTTCATTAGCAAATGTTTCTTCCCGTAAGGCGATGTCCATCTTGGAGCATTTACCTGAAAAAATATAAAACACTAAACTAAAATCTATTTGAGTTTAGAAAATATTTTTTTTTATTTTTTTTTATAAAACGTTGCCCCACACTAGGAATTTCTCCTGTATCGTGGGTGCGTTTACAAACATACAAAGTCACATACACAAACAGCCAGACCCGGAACAACTATCTGTAGGCCATACAAATAATTGTTCCGTGCGGGAAACGAACCCGCGACACGAAACGCAGCAATCAATCGCTCAACCACTGCGCCAACCGTGCTGTCCAATATGCCAGGTATCTATGGAACGTGTTTTGGCATGTTATCCGCTTGCATGCAAGCTACTGGCAAGAGCGATTACCAGTTATGTTTTTCTAAGGCTACGTTACTACCTGCAACCAGCTGGCATGCAAGTTACATTACGTTGCGGGTTACCAAGGAATAATGTGATCAATCGCTCGACAGTGTCCCGCAGTATACATAAGCAAAGAAAAAATTGCAAACGAGTGCAAAGGAGTGGAACTCTCTGCCTGCGTCTATGTTTCCGAACGCATACAACCCTAATCTCTTCAAAATTAGAGTGAACAGGCTTCTTCTGGGTAAGCTCGCTCCATCGTCGACTTTGTCTCTGTCATCTATGACCTAGACTAGAGTCAAGAGCAAACCCATATTAAATAAAAAAAATATAAAAAAACGAGTTGCTTGCAGGTAGAAACACAGCTTCAAAGAAGGTTTACTGGAAGTGATAAAAACTACTACTAAGAATATGTTAATTCCGGGCTTCGAGAAATAGTGACTCATGCCGTTTTGAGTACTGCAATTTGAATCATATTCATGTGTAATAGATTAGAGGTGCCATCTGTTATATCCAAAGCACTTGGGTGATGGGTGAGTCACAAGTTGTGGTTATTAAAGATTGTTTTTAGGTTTTAATAAGTTTGCAATGCATTGTATCCGAAAAATGACTTCGTTTGAGCTTTGTTTTACGAATTCTTTTTGAATGAGTGCGCAAACTCTATTTTCTCTCTATTTTCTGAACGCCGCACTAAGCTCAAATTAGGTTTTGGGATCAGCTATACCTGAGAGCACGCCAGACCGCTGTAAAACTCATTGGCAGTGGCTGATCACCAGAGATCAGAATAGGTAGACTCTTCCTGTTGTTATAATCCCGGGTTTTAATTGTCATGATTCCATTTATGATTCAGGGATTTTAGTGAAGGTATTATCAACTCTATGTTACTTACTTCCACGAACATTAGGTAAAAATAGTTTACCTATTCCGATCTCTGCTGATCGTACTGCCACGACAAGAAATAGTCCTCTGTTAAAAGGAAAGAGAGGGAAGGTTGACCCCAAGTTAATAAAACACACAATCAAGGAGGAACAAGGCATTCGCTTTTCAGCGTATATTATTGTCTAGCATTTTTGGAGAATACTATTCTTCTTTTCGAATGTGTGACATCAACCTCAACTTTTTTTAGGTCCTCAATGATGTACGTGTAAGAGTAATTGGAGCATTTCAACAAGTGGGTCGTCTTTTGGACAGAGGCACTCACATTTTGTTGTCAGAGAATATTGAGTTAAGTCAAATGCTTACACTGCTCCTCCCAAACTGGTTCGTCCCTACCACAACTTGCGCCCAGGAGCGCGGACGGGGTCTCGTCGCCGACAATTTAGTACTATTAAAATAGGCTAGTTATTATTGGTAGTAAGGTAAGATTTTTCTTGTGAAGTTTTATTTTTTCGTGCTTTCTGCCAGATACGATGACGAGGAGAACGATGTTAGTAAATTAAGTGTTAAAAGTCTCACCATCAACCTTCCATTAGGTAGCAGCACCATGGATGCTCCGAACCACATATCATCTCTCAGGAAATCTGGCATCAGCCTGCTGAAGATGTTCTCGTTACCTGAAAAAAAAAAAAAACTTGAAGAAAAAAAAACTTTCCAAGGTCCATACAAAACAGCTAGCCAGATAAATCTTTATAGGTTACATTACCTAGTTAGCAGCGACTAGATAAAAGAAATATGAATATGATCAGTTTTGTGGTAGCTTCTAAAATATTGTTACGCGCCAGAATTAATAATAATAATAATATAATAATAATATATCTTGGGACAACTCACACACGGTCATCCGATCCCAAACTAGGCAGAGCCTGTGCTATGGCAACCAAAAAACTGATAAACATACTTATATATTTCTAAATACATACATATTATAGACAAAATGACAATGCCGGGTATATAACGACATTTGTTACTACTAGGGCCATCTAGTATCGAGTAGCGGAACTAGTAGAGTCAAGATCCTTTTAGAATTTTCTATGCTAGAACATTCTAGGACTCTTGACATCTGGTCAGTCGGGACCGGTATTTACCCGAACCTTCCAGATGTTTCTACAGTAGAAGGTTCTGCAATAAACTGACGCCTATATAAGGACCGCATAGCCCGCGACCGAGTCAGCTAGTTCGATTCAGCCCGTCCCTATCTGTCCTCCCCCCGGCGACGCCTTAAGCCGAGGCCCGTACCCTACAGGGAGTGCCCTTAGCGTGTAGACGCTTAGTTTGCAAGTTTTAATAAGCCCTGGCTGGAGGCTTTAATATTATATTAAGGCCACCACAGGCAAAAAAAAGCGACCAAGTCAGTGTTAGATTTGCGATACAAGCGAATACAACGGAAGCGATCTTCAAGTGCGATAAAGGATAAGTAGTGAAGTTGTATTTTATAATTAATGAGTTTAAAGTTGTAATTAGTGTTGTTAAATTAAAGTGTCATTTTAATTATTTAATCGGCTGTCTGTATTGTCACGAACCCCAAGCACGTAACAATAAAGAAGACTACTGGCTGGTTTTTTTTCATACTTCAGGTTTTTTTATAAGTTGATACTGTGTTGAAAGTGTGTCCAAGTTTTTTATTTGGATCTTATAAAAAGAACTGGTACACACAGATATACACAATGTAGGAAAAATGTAAGGAAATTTAATTTTAAAACAATAACATTGTGTGCCTCACGACTGCGAAAACTGTTTGCGAAAAAAAAGACTAAAAAAATCCAGACAACTGGTCCTAGTACCTACCTGACGCTGGTTTTCAGCAGGACCTTACTTGGACTACACGGATGTAAATCTTATCAGAATTTATACATGACACAAGCGATGATGAATCAGTAATCTGCTTTGTATTAACCATAATTGTATTATTTTGCCAGATAAATAAAATGAAACTAAATAATAACAACCGCAGGGGTCGCTCATCAAGGTTAAGCAACGCTTGCCGAGGTTGGTCTGTGGATTGGGGATCATCTTAACATACCGAGACTCCTCCGTGCCTCGGAAAGCATGTTAAGACGTTGGCCCCAGCTGTCATTTGTAGATCTTTGGCAGTCGTTATGGATAATCAGGAGGCAGAAAATCTGACACCAGTCTTGCCAAGGAGTACTGTGTTACCCAGTTAATGGGTTAGGTCGGATAGGCAGCCGCTCCACGTAAAAAAGGCTTGATAATGATAATATCTTGCCAGATAAGGTTTCGGGAATTGAGCCAATTATCAGATACCTACCCCAAAAAATTCGGTACCTATTTGTAGGTAAATTATCGTGTGTTTATATTATTTCCGACTTGCAATCGGAAATCATCATCATGGAGAATCGCTGCAGCTTCACTTATCAAAAGCATTATTCTGTATTAAAATCTAAAAATACATATATTCACAAAAGTAATTTATGAACCAAAATTGAAACACAAATCTCTCTGAGAGTATTCAAGGTGACCGAATTGATATGACTGAAAATATTTTTTGAGGGTCATTGTATTAATCACTATGGAATCAGAAAACACGATGGAATAGCAGTTCACTCCATGCTCACTATAACTAAGTTTACACGGTGAGATGTTTACAGAATCGCACTGCTGATTCCATTTTGAAGGATCGACAGTTCAATCCATGCTCACACCACCTAAGTTTGCACGGTGAGATGTTTGCAGAATCGCACCGCTGATTCTATAGTGATAGAATGGCAGTTCACTTCATGCTCACTCCACCTAGTTTACACGGTGAGATGTTTAAAGAATCGCACTGCTGATTCCATAGTGATGGAATGACAGTTCACGTCATGCTCACTCCACCTAAGTTTACACGATGAGATGTTTACAGAATCGCACCCGCTAATTATATTTTGATGGAACGACAGTTCACTTCATGCTCACTTCACCTAAGTTTACATGGTGAGATGTTAACAAAATAAACCGGCTGATGTGATATCAAGAAATAAAAACACTGCATTTTTGTAAAAAAGCGTCATTTTGTTTTTCAATTCATCTATGTCAAAATTTCGGCAGGATTTTTCGAATTGTGAACTTTAACTTAGGATTATTTGTTATCCGCCTTGCATGTAAACATATTAAGCTCTATACCTAAACATGCATATGTTATTATGTTATAAATGCAAGACAATAAGCCTTTTCTAATCTGAAAGAAAAATATATGTAGAGAAATAATTGAATAAATCATAAAACCAATTTATTAGTCATTCTAATTAGTAGCGCTTAATGCACTATTACATGTTTATCACGGTTATAAATAGAAACAAAAGGACCGAGTCATAACCACCATTCCAAATAGATGTTGTATTAATTGTAATTATTTTTATGAATTATTTTATTTTGTTTTTTTTTTATACTGGTTTTCAGCTGAATCCGGTTTGACTGGAAGCCGACCCCAATATAATTGGGAAAAGGCTAGGCAGATGATGATGAAGTATTTTATTTTTATTAACTATTTTATTTTTTTTATTAATTTTAATCGATTAGCTTCCGCCAGCAGCTTCGGGCGCGTCAAAGTCGAAAGTTATCCTAAAAGAACATAATCCCGGGATAAACAGTAGAACATTCTGTGTGTGACAAAATTTATCCAAATCTGTTTAGTCGTTAAAGAGGTACAAATATACATTATTTACAGAAGATGAACAGTCAGAGTTGTTTCCACAATTATTATATTATTAATATGGATAGGAACAGTATTAATTTGTTTTTATATTATGTACCTAGTTAGGTTTAGTATAAATAGTTAATTAATATATGTATGTTACTTACGCACATCAATAAATTGTTTTTCACTTTAATGGAAAAAAAAATCAAACAATAAAATCAGTTATTTAAAATTATTGTTTCATTATTGAAATGATTTATTATATGGAACTTTTCAGGGAGGGGATTATTTAAACGGTTGATGTAATAAAGGCGAATAATAAACGTTGAAAACACAACTTTTTCATTTTTCCAATTTGTTTAAAAGATATGTAAGTATACGGAAAATTAATAACAATTCATTACCATTTATCTAAAACTGCGTGGAGGAATTCGCGGGCGAAGTGCTTGTACTGAAATAATAACGCTGAAGAGTTTGTTTGTTTCAACGCGCTAATCTCTGGAACTGCCAGTCGGATTTGGAAAATTATTTTTGTATATGATAGCTACATTCATGAGGAATGCTATAGGGCCTATAGTATAGGCTATACTTGAACGGAAAATTCCTACGGGAACGGGAAAAAATGGGATATGGGCGTACGAATTCGCGGGCAAAAGCTTTACTTAATAACCTAATGCCATAAGTACAAGGTACATTACTTGTTCTACCGGATCTCTTCAAAGGTGTGCAGGAAACATTCTTCACGTCCAAGTCCTGTAGTGAACAATTGAACACCATTCCCGGTTTGATGCCTGTTGAATGCTCCTCAGGTTGCTGGGCTTTTGGTGCACCTACTAAGAGTCTGTTGATGGAGAAGAAAGACATTACACAATAATTTAGTTGTTATGGTGATGTTAGAATAGTTGCTGGGGAGTTTGTTGTGCCACTTCTTCCCAGCTAAAACACTAGGAAGTGGTGACGGGCGGGCGTTTTGGGGGACTGTCTTTATGCAAAACGTTGATGTTGAAAAAGTGCTGGCACTTGGCCTAATTGGAATAAATTACTTTTGACTTTTAATATAGAAATACTCTTTATTGTACACCATAAAAATTGGTAGTCTGTAAAGTTGGTTTACGGACGATAGTTTAACGTGACAACGTCATAACAAAACATTGATGAAATGATCGTATCATTACAAGGAGTCATCCTTTTCCGTGCGTGCAGCCGGCGTTCATCGTTTATTAGACATTGTCACGTCAAAAAAATAGGAGCAAAATAAAAATAGGGTGTTACAAGCTATTAACCACCAAGTAAAGTTGATTAAAAACNGTTACAAGGAGTCAGCCTTTTCCGTGCGTGCAGCCGGCGTTCATCGATTTATTAGACATTGTCACGTCAAAATAATAGGAGCAAAATAAAAATAGGGTGTTACAAGCTATTAACCACCAAGTAAAGTTGATTAAAAACTTGTCGGTTGCGTTTCAATACAAATTGGTAAAGTGATTGTCAACTTGCCAAGTCGCACTATTTAGTGGCAGAGGATAACAACATTTATTTAAAAGCAAGTGAAGATCGTAGTACATAACATGAGCTATGATTAAAGGAACTTCGAGAGAACTCGGATATTCCTTCTTTTACCAGTGAAGCTGTTATGATTTTGGTAGAATANGTAGTACATAACATGAGCTATGATTGAAGGAACTTCGAGAGAACTTGGATATTCCTTCTTTTACCAGTGAAGCTGTTATGATTTTGGTAGAATATTTTTTGTTTTTGGTAAGCTGTCAATCCATAGAATCAAGATGTCACGTGATCACGGAGTGTGCTGTCATTCCATCTTGATTATATGGATTTGACAGCTTACCTCGTGATCACTTCGCCCAAGTCTTCACTTCGATATGTTTACAGAATCGAATGGCCTTTTACTAGGCTTCCACGGTCGGTCCTTCGGTTAGTCTATCTGTCAGCGATCTATATCTCATGAACCGTAATAGAGGCTGTATTTTCACAAAGTGTATTTCAATTGCCACTATAACAACAACAAAATATATTCTACCAAAATCATAACGGCTTCACTAACCTACAAAGGCCGAATTAAAAACCTCCTTCTACTTTAAAGTCAGTAGGAGTATAATAAGAGTGTATAGCTGTATTTTTTTATAATAATTTATCAATCATCATAATAACTAACATTAAATAATAAACTGAGCTTACAACAAACTAAGTCAGTAAATAAAGGATCTCTTTGTGAATGAACCGTGATAATACGAAACAAAATAACAACGTACGAATGAAGTGGTTTAACATCGCTCAAAAAAATAAAGAAGAATTTTTCAAGTAGGTACTTACCCGTCTGGGCTTAAAACGGTGGAGTATCCAAAGTACTCTGCATCGTATTCCGGATGAAAAAGTATTCTCGTATTTTCATGGAATACAAAACTTGGTCTTGAAGAATGTACAATTAATAGTAAGGCTATCCAAAATACTGCGTCTTTGGCCATTTTGTGGTATTTATCTGAAAGAAAAATTGGTTGTCTGTAAAGTCGGTTTACGGACGATAGTTTAACGTGACAACGTCATAACAAAACATTGATAAAATGATCGTAACGTTACAATGAGCGTAACGTTACAATGAGTCATCCTTTTTCGTGCGTGCAGCCGGCGCTCATCGATTTATTAGACGTTGTAACGTCAAAATGTCACCATCATGTTACAGGGATAACTGACGTAGGTTGACGTAGGCAGCCAGGCTCCATTGAGATTGATTCAGTCACGTTAGTCGCATGCACTGTGACTGTTGGGCAACGCTCATCGTCCACCTTCACACAATAGGTGCTGGAAGACGGACGGCGCCGAGGCCGGCCCAGAAAGAGGTGGTGAGATGACCTGATCGCGTGAAGTGAGGTCTGTTATGAGGTGGCAGGGCGTAAGAGTTCCTGGAAGGGCTTGAGGAAGGCCTTTGCCCAGCAGTGGGTCAAAATATCTATGTTTACTTCTATACTAATATTATTCTGGATAGCTGTATGTTTGTTACTCAATCACGTCAGAACGGCTGAACGGATCTCGATGAAATTGGGAACAGAGGTAGATTATAGTCTGAAATAACACTTAGGTTACTTTACATATGTTACAATTTTTTTTTTATAAGAATTATCTACAAGTCAGTAGAATAAATGGCTTTTTTATTTTATTTTTTCACTTTTTATCCCGGGAGTTAGTTCCCCTGGGATAATTTTTGATATTAACGCGGACGGAGCCGAGGGCGACAGCTAGTGCTTATATAAATATATGTTTTGTTCTGAGTATGTTTCTAATATATTGATCAGACTCTATATTGAATCTGGCTTTATAGGGTTAAAATATAACCAGAGCAGAAGAAGTCATTTGATAATTTCACATCCTTAAAAAAAAAACCCGGAAATAATTATGTATATTATAAATTATAACTACAAACAGAAAAATATCCATTATGACCTAATTCTGGTCATGGATTTATCTGTGTTTCAAACCAATCAGTTTAAAACATTCACATCTAAAAATGTAACAAAACGAACGCAAAACTAAAAAAGTGGTCATTGTTCTCATCATTATGAACAACTTTGCAACAACCAACCATGATATCATGAAAAAAAATTCAGCAGTTTAGTAGGCAAATTTGTCGGAAATATAAATGTTTTAAAATATAATATAAATATACTTAAATATATTTTTTTTTTAGCTTTGTTTTTTTTTCGGTTTGGTTTCATAGTAAAAGTTGTTCATATTGATGTAATAACCCTTTTTGAGGCTTTGCGTTAATTCTGTTATTCCCTGTATGGATGATATTAAGAAAGAAGAGAGATAAATAACTGTATATTCTGCCAGAAGAGCTACACAAATAATAACTAATAATAAGGATTTATTATTATATATCAGTAGTACTGACACTGTCCTTCCTATTGTTTAATTAGGTCATTAGAAGTGTCGTTCAAATATTTATTATAATATGTACATTATTATTTACTAGCTGCCGCCCGCGGCTCCGCCCGCGTGCTTCTCGAATATTATCCCAAGGTAACATAATCCCGGGATGAAAAGTAACCTATGTGTTATTGCAGACTACAATCTACCTCTGTGAAAATTTCATCAAGATCCGTATAGTTGTTCTGACGTAATTGAATATTAAACATCCATTCATCCAAAAACAATTTACAATATTAGTATCGATTAATGCACCTCTAGCCAATTATTTTGGTCCACACGATATAGGCTTTTGTATGTTTACACTTTGAACTGTAAATAAAAAAAAATCTTTTGAAAATAAAAAATAAACTCACACCGACATTTGTATGTATGTAATTGTATATTGCTTTTTTGCCCAGATGAAATTCTATGGAACTTTATGGGAGTTAGTATCGTGTGGACCCATATAAGTGGTGTACGAGCACATCAAGGTACCCGAAACTGTCAAATTTACCCAAACAACCTTGGACCTAATGCTACAGCGATAAAGTTAATAATCTATTAAAGAAATTTGACAGATTTTTGTAGCTTGATGTGCTGGCGTCTGTACCATTTGAACTGAATCTATATTTGAATTTCTAGAAGGAAAACGCATTTAGTTTGACAAGGAAAAAGTTTAGACAATTGCTTTAGTGACAGACAGCGTTATTTTTATCCAAACGGTATAATAATAATACTGCCAGATTCTAAATTCAAATTCTCCATAAATAATTAAAAAAAGAATAAGCCTGTCAGAATTTAAGTAATCAATATTAAGAAAAAAGATAGATAAATAACACTTATCATTTGGATATTTGAATAAATCTTTATAATTTAGAATAATAACACAAATGTTATAAATATTTTGAAAAGTCACCTGTCAACTTTTGGCGCGAAAAGTGTCACTCATCCACCATCTTTATTTACTTTTTCACTAACACAAAATATTGAAACTCACTGCAATAGGTTTTTAACTACACTAAACTTGACACTTGTTAAAATTTAAACAAAAGATAAATGTTACATATATCTGCACTGAAATATATTTATATGCGTTTCAAGAAATCACGAAAAAATCACAAATATTGTTTTTTTTATAATTTTTGAGATTTATAATGTAGAACAGATATATACAATATATTGTTATTGAACTAAAATACAGTGTAATTAGCTTCACGTCCTATCAGTGAATGAGTTGTTAACTCAGAACTTGTATTTATCTAACTTTTTGACCCCTTGTCGCATTAGTCACTAGGCCAATATGATTTTTAACCTTATTACGTCGGTGCTAAGTTTCATTTTGATTTGTGACGAATAACAAAAAATCTTATTTTGTTATAACTATAGGTAATGACAGGGCAGTATGCTTATCACGTGTCCAGAAGGGGAAACAAAAAAATACCTTTTCCAAAAATATGTTGCTAAATAAATATCAGGGTTTTGTTCGGATTTTTAACCGACATAAAAAAAAAAGGATTTTTTCAATTCGGTCGTATATTTTTTTATGTGAACCTCAGAATTCCGTCATTTATGGACCAATATGTTTTTTTTTTTATGTGAAAGTATTTACTTTCCGATTGATCTCATAGAAATTTCATCTAAATCGGTT
>NDFZ01002502.1:0-18654 GCA_002192655.3 Mamestra configurata
AAACGCGGCGGGGGCCTTTGTTTTATACTATGTGGTGATTTATCAATGGAATATCCTCGGATTTTATCAAAATTAAAAAAGGTACATTATTGTCGTCACAAGCCATCTATTGGGCAAAACTGAACTATTTACTCCTTCCTTAACTAATTTAAACACAAAACCTCTTTAAAATCCGTGCGTTAAATAAAACCAAATAAAAGTGTCATTCGAAATCCAAAACATGACAGCTGTCAATTGACGGTGTCAAAAATCAAAGGCAAGCAAAATGACTGTGTCGGTTTTTATAAATCTGTAGTTGAGACCATCGTGGTATAATGATACCCGTCCGATACGATGTATGCTGTGACCGCCGCTGCTCTGGGTTTGGTAATAGTTCTGGTATTACTCATCGCTAGATGGAAATGGAGGTCTTTGGAGACTAAGGAGGTGGGTTTTAATCGTCTTGTACATGTTTTATGACCGGCCATTAGCCATAGGAATCTTTATGGTCGGCATTGGAAGGGTTCCGAGGTGATTCTACGAAGTTAATTTACCTGGTCAAAGTGTTGTGATGATAATAGTTAGCAAATCAGTTTAAATTAAAAGAGGCGGCTTGTTTGTAGATCTAGATTGATTTAACGTTGACTTGAAACCAGCCTAAGGTCAAAATATGTTAACTATAGGTACCTACAATAAACATATTTACCCTGGTTCTTGTATATTTTTTCTTATATTTCTGGTATGCGTCATTTTTGGCGCAAATTAAAATAATTTTATTAGTATAGGTATGTAGAACAGAGTGTCAACTCCCGCTACCCTCATTGAAAAGGGACGAACCTCCGACCAGGCGGGTGTTCTGTCTGGTAGTAAACTGATAGGGCTGCTGTATATGTTCCAATCGCGAACTTTGATTGCGCGATGTAGGATTTGTGTGACGTCGACGCGTCACTACTTATATTCTTAACCTTCTTTCTTTCAGCCGGTTGAAGTGCCCGAGGAGCAACCCTCGAACCAGGTGCTCCACCGCCTATGTCCTCACCACAACGTGGTGCAACGATATGAGCTCGAAGAAAAAGACTCGCTTGACGAGCACCTCGATGTCCTCACCAGGAAACTCGCTGATAAGGTAATGCTATGATTGTAAATGGTGGTATTGATTCCGTAGCCTATCCCACTTGAATCACTCTCATCTTCACTTGGTACTTGAAGAAGAGTGTACTCCAAGTGGGATAATGATCACACTAATGACACCCACCAATATTATAGCTTTTTATTAGTCAAAACTTGAATCGGATGTGATGTTTTGGAGCTGTTTACACTTAATATTAATGCATATGTAAAAAACTTCCCCTTCATAACTAAACCACATCTCTCAATCCTCTCTCTCTGACGTCGTCCTAAAACGAAGCGATCATCGCGCGAATACGCAATTGATGCGATCATTTGTTCGTGAAATCCGTCGTGTTTGCCGAACCGATGATACGATCATCGCTTTCTGTTAGTAAGTCGCCTCCTTCTGCGAAGTTTCCTTCTTCGTTCCCCAAGAAACCAAGTGGTGCACCTAGTTTTGTCAGCGGCTGCCAGGTCTAGGTCTAAAAAAGAGAACTCTTTCCATTCCTACTCCTTTCCAATATATTTTTTTCCTCGTTTCTCCAAATCATGCTAACAGGAGGGTCGCCTCCGTCTATCCAAGTCCAAGATCCGAGAGACGCAAAACGAAATCGAGAACCTCCATGCGATAGACTTTGACGTCAGAACACGCTACCGGGAGATCATGGAGTCCCTTCGCTCGGACCTACTGAACAATGAGAAGGAGTGCAAGAAGCTTCAGGACCAGATCGAGTGGGTTTCCCAGCGAAGGGCAGAGTTGAAAGACGAGGTGAGGGATTTTGGACTGCTTTTTAATCAGTGACTAGAACACCACCAACGTATAACACTCCTCGGTTGTATAAGTTGGTCGTGTAAGAATATTTTGCTTGCGTTAAAACATGGTAAATTGAAGGTCAAGTTATAGTATAGCGATCTTACAAATTTAAAGTAAGTTATCAGTAATCTTGTAAATAGGACATACAATCATGTTCATGATTATTGATATAAGCCCAAATAAGTCAGGATAAAGCCAACAAAGGAGGAACATAGTGTCGATAACCATAGTACCTAAATAAAATATTAAATTATCAAATTCAAGGGCGGTGGCATCCTTCAATTCATGACAAACCTAGTGAAGATCTTCAACGAAGAAATAGACATTATCATGCAAGACTGCCCAAGTAATTGATTTTCTGTTAATAGTGAGTTTGTGACTGACATGAACTGACCATTAATATTTGTGCGTCCACAGGTCAACAGGGGCCAAATACTCTATGGCGAAGCAGCGGCGGAATTAGCAAACAACCTAGCGGAGTTACAAAGGGGGCGAGTCCCGGAGCAAAGGATCACGGACAAGCCAAGAATCCAATATCCCCCATCCCTAAGATGCCGCAAGGAAGCGTTACCTAAGGCAGCACCGCTCTCGTACACCTCCGGTAGTAAACATTCTAACCATATGTATGCAGCAACCACGAATACTTCAAACACCAACCAAGGTATATTCATGGAGTGAAAGCAAATACGAAATTAATGTAACTATGCCTGTTTGAAATCGTGTTTATTTATGCAGTTTATTTATTAATGCTTTAAATTTTGGTAGTTATATTTAATTTTATAATGTTATTATTTCTCCATGATATATAAAAATACAAATAAAATAATGACGGAGTTTAATTTTTGTTCTACTAAATCCATGTCCAAGAAAAGTTAGCTACAACAGCACTTTCGGTAGGACGTTATCACATTTGAGATGATTTAGGTAGGTACCTCAAATTTCAGGTGCCCAACATCACTGAAAATAACTGATACATTACCAATATCATTGATTTGCCGCGATATATCGTATCGTATATCGTATAGAAATCCTTGAGCAGGTAGGTTAGGTATGAATTTGAATTGAAGGACCCCTTTCTAGTTGCTTTAGGTGACTTTTTTTTATTGTTGAACCTAAATTTTTTTAGTCTCTTTTAACATTTTTTCTACAACTTCTTCTTTTGATAACAGTACAGTGGCCCTTAATCCTTACGCTCATTCAATATTTGCCTATCGATAACTTCAATTACGATCGAATAACAAAACGCAATAAAAACTGACGTCAGCACTCGCATCCAAAACAATGACAAACCACCGCAGCGCACTCGCAAACGAGCCCCCTTTTATTTTATATCTCTCGTTAATTCCGAGGGTTAAAATCCCCGAAAAAGTGAGCACTTGCCTTGTTTACAAGGTTTTAGATTTTAATTTAGATTGGGGTTGCGTTCACTTTGCGCGCGTAACGACGTAACGTCAAACGGTATGGCGGGGGAATTGGGCTCTTTTTAGTTGCGCGATTAGGTCGCTAGGTTGTTTACGAGGGGCGCTCTCGGCGTATCCATTAAAATCGCATTCGTATGTGATCACCTAATACAATATCATCAAGTCCGTGCCCGGGGTGCTTTGTGAATAATTTCGCGGCAATCTGCTCCCGTTTGTATCGGATTTGTATAATTTCATAATTGGTACGGTTCAAGTAACTTTTTGTTGAGTCATCTCTGTGAAGCTTTGTTGTAAGAATTGAACGAAGTTACTTAGAAGTCAGTATACTTATTAAGAATCACATTTATTGACAAATATATTTAACCATTATAAACATGCACATTATTGCACATACTTTTACGTACTGCGTACTGTAAGATTTGAGACTGACTTACGTTCTGATTAGTATATATTTAGCTACCTACACCCTTAACTACCTAATTAATAACAAATAAAGATGCATTAAAAAGAACTATTTAATTAACAGGCAACACCACATCTGTCGCTTTATAAACGCATGAGCATCACTCTTGTCTGGCTGTTTGTTTTCCTTTGCCTCACATTTGTTCCGCCGGGGGCGGTCCACAAACAAAACTACTCGAACTTGGACTAATGTGTCAATCAATACAACATGCTCTGGTTATTTAATTGGGGTGTATTTTTAGCTAATTTATTGTTTTTTTTCATCTAGAGTCTCTCGGTAGCCGAGTTTGGATTTATGCCCGATTCATGGCAATAGGCTTGCTTGGCCCTTATATTTCATGGGACTTTAACATAGAGTATCTGGCAAAATATAGGTGTAGGTACCTAAGTACTATCGGTAAGGTATACGTCTGCTTAACCTACCAGGGAATATAGGCGTGACGCATAAATAACATCGTATGTCGGTAGGTACAGGCAGCAACGAAAGCCGATTTACATTCTCAGTTAGATACAAAATATAGGTAGGTACAAATTAAGTAGGTACAATCCTTAATTTGTAAAACGTGACTTTATCCCGACAAACGTACTTACGTGGCTTCACTCGCGTCATCGCATCTATCTCTGTGCCAAAATTCATCAAAATCGGTTAGGCGCCTTTGTACAGTGTTTTTACTAGTGCATAAAATTTTAATAAATAAATATATTAGTAAGGTCCTTCAGTACAAGTAGGTACCTTAGAAAATTAAACAACATACCTACCTACTTACAGCAACAATGTATTTATTGACTACATCTATTTGTATACTCTCCTGCACTCATCTGTCTAACGACTACCAAAGCGATGCAAGGTAGTCTTTTATCGCTGGCTTGTCCTGATTTCTCATTTGCCGGACCACTTGCTCGCGACACTGCCGCCCTAGTACAACGCAGGACTTACCTTTGTTTTTCTTGGATTGTCTTCGGATTTGAGAAAATCTTAAACTATAACTAATTTTAGCCACAAGCAAGTCTTCAGATTTTTTGAGGTTTTAGTATAGATTTAGATCAGAAAAAAAATCTAAGGTAATTTTAATAGTCCTGCAACCCAGCGCCAGCGTAGAGGCCCTAGGAGTCAAATTGGCATGAGATCGCTCGATGTGCACACTTGAACTACTAAATACTCTAGACTGCTAAGGAGAAATTCCTCGATGAAAAACTAAAATAACATCGTCCAACGGAATAGGAATCGAACCTAGGGCTCGACTCAGCCCAGTAGTCCGCTTGCGGGACGACCACTAAACCTACGAGGCAGTAGGATTATAATTATCATATTAAATTGAACACATTCGCAAGAAGTTGGAAAAATGTAATAATAATAATATGTAGGTAGCTAGAAGGTGGCACAGAGTGAACAGTTATAGGAACTTCTACCACAAACATCCTAACTGGGAATTGATTCATTTAAAATGTAATTCGAAAATTATGCAAATCAAATTCAAAAGCACATTTAATCCCAGTTAACAAGCTAAGGGTTGGAAGTAACAAGCCATAAAAATTCAGCCAGCAATCTTAGAAAATTAAACAATCCCCTAATTGTAAAACGCTTTACCGGCAAAATTATCAATTTGTGAGAACGCTGCGCCCATAACGAATAATTAAAAAGAGATTCAATGAGATCACTAGCGCCATCTATGTTTTTGTAGAGTAAGTTTGAAGGAGTTGCACTCTCGATGTTAAGAATGCTTTTTTAAGTTATCCTATACTCTTCAATCACGAGTGAATGATTAATTAGTGAAAGTGATGATGAATTAGTGACAGGGCCAAGCAATTATGGGACTAATTCTCGGGCTAGGCAATTCCTAACTTAGTAATATATTAAGGCGAAAACGAGTTTGTTTGTTACGCTTTTACACCTAAATCGCTCAACCAATCTTAGTAAATTTTGATAGATGAGAACCTGGAGAAATTATAGGCTACTTTTTAATACGAAAAGCTAACACGAGCGAAGCAAAAGATAAAAAAATAAATGAATGAATGAATGATAGTTGCTTATGAAAATAAAAATATAAATTCGTTCGTTTCGAAGCGTCGACACTTAAGCCGGAGCCGCCGACAGAAAGTTACCACTGCTGATCCCATACATTAACAGTTTGGTCTCGCTTGTGCAATCAACGTTATCTTAACTGCTGTCATCTTAAGCTGGGTACTGACCGGTGTTACGGGGCGTAATGTAACATGTTACAAAGCGAGCATTCGTGCAGTTAGTACGTGGAAACGAGCACGAACATGATGTGTAGGTATGTGTTTTATTAAACACGGATTTTAGGACACGGCGTAACATAACATAGGTACTCGCTGCGAATGTTACGTTACGGCCCGTAGCACCGGTCAGTACCCAGCTTTTGGGAGACCGCTAACGACTGGAATTCCCTGCCAGAGTCTGTGTTTCGACCTGGGCTACAACAACCTTCGGGTCTTTAGGTCAACAGTGAACTTGCAAGCGTGCTCCATCACAATGTTCGAGAACCTAACAAAAATGAAACTGTCAAGCCTCTCCCTAACTAGGTACTCGTATGATGAAGATGTCATCCAGTGTAACCGGATGGAGCTGAGTACCAGCATTTTACAAGATGCAACTACCCCCATCCGACCTAGTGTAGGTAGGTAGGGACCTAATCAAAGTCAAAGCATTTATCCTACTAATATTGTAACACGAAAGTTTGTAAGTATGGTTGGATGGATGGATGTTTGTTACTCTTTCACGCAAAAACTACTGAATGGATTTTGATGAAATTTGGCACTGTGGTTATAATCTACCACAGTGCCAAATTTCATCAAAATAACACATAGGATTTTCTTTTTATCCCGGGAATATGTTCCCTTGGGATAATTTTTGACAATCACGCGGGCGGAGCCGCGGGCGGCAACTAGTTTCAAATAAACCATTAACAGGTACTTTTGAATTGTCAAAGTCAGTCCGTCAAAAATATGAAGCTATTTACACGTTCCAAAGCGTAGATCTCTATGGAGAAGAACGTGCAAGAAACTCCACGGTAACTTTTTTTAAATATTTTAAGTTTACAAAAATCCTGGTTACATTAGCCTTGTTGAGAACATTGTAAAGAAAGAAAAAACAATTTACAGTACTTTTCAAATATTAAAATGAGCCAGTGGCAAGTAAGGGATGACCAGTCTCCACTGACGGCGCCCGTTCACGAACATGACGCGTGCATCAGCCCCATTCAGCTCAACCATTTTGAAGGGAACAATGGACTAAGATCCCAGAGCTGCCAGACCTCCCTTGTTTTCTCACTAACAAAATGTGTGGGATAGAGTAGTCTTAGTATGTACTTTTAACATAGGTACGCATCCCTGTTAGCTTGGGCCGACGGCTGATTTCCAGGTGTCCGATGCAAAAGCCATTAACTCACTTTTTTTAAGTCCGGGTGCTGATTTTTATATATTTTTACAAGATATTGTTAAATAATTAAATTAAATTAATAATTAAAAAATCTTTTAACGACTGATTAGTCATTGTACTTAAAAGTCCAAGAGCTGGTCGCCACCTCGAGTGAGATCTTATACACAAGGCTGAAATGTATGGTATAGGTAGTTAATTTAGTAGGTGCAAATAACCGGGATTTGGGAGAATCACAAAAAAAAAAGAATTGGCCGTTGGCCCAAGCTAGCCTGTACGTATCTTAAAAGTACATACTAACACTACTCTATCCGACATATTTTCTCACTAACTGACTGAGATCCCAGGATCTCAGTCTACAATGCAGTAGAAAACAAAAAGCTTTAGTATAGGTAACTTGTATAAAAATTTAAACTCGCTATAGGTACATAGGTATGTGGACACAAAGTCCATCAAGCACAAAACACTCCCCCGCGGGACCCATCAGTTTTTAAATTCGCTAAGCGCCACACACGGACACCGTGTTTATATTATAAACAAACCAACATCTTTTTACTATTCATTTAACCTCGTGCCACACGAAAATGAACTTTATTGACTTGCAATAAGGTTATAAGGCCAGTTTTATACTAGCTTAGTGGGAGCTCTTATATCTACGGGATATTAAAAGTTGCGCCACCCTTCTAAGTAGAAGCTTTTTTTCTTTTTGTCCTTAATGTAAAAAGAAAACGCGAAAAGTTTCGGGACGCAGCGAGTTTAAATTTTTCCACCCTTAATGCGCTTATTACGAGTGGGGGAAAATGTGATGGTTCCCAAACTTTTCAAATATGGACGGACGGGATTTTATTGTGTTTAGTGGAAGAAAGTTTTTTTTATCGTATTTGTGAGGCAAATGAAGCGGGGATTGCAGGCTACTGAATTGTGTGTTAAAATAAATAGTCTTTAATTCGATTGGCATCATTTTAATTCAAGTCACGTATTCAGATACCATTTAAGTATTTTAATTAATTAATTATTTAAACGAGAGAAGATGCTGTTTTTGCTCTGTAGGTATTTGACTACATTCTTCACAAAACTAAGGGAAAACGTATTTCTGTGTTGAACGTCAAGATATAGAACATGTTTATTTTTTGTTTTTGTTAATCTCGTCAGATACTATCGGGTTTTCCGAAGGCTGGCTCCTTACAATAAAGTGCATATGTATTTCTAAGGCTGGTTTCACAGCTGTTCGGGAGACTCGCCCGCAGTGCTCTGAAACGAGGCTTCAGTACCATACGTTGTACGGGCTCTACCCGGAGAGAATCCCGTACGGACGAATCCGCGTCGCTGTGAAACAGTGTTCTAGTGCCTCACGTGCGTCTCTGTTCCGGAAGCCCGTAGAGACGGCCCGCTCCGAGCCGAGTACCCGGTCAGTTTTCAACCAACCTTATAAATAAATATCTATCCGACTTCTACTTA
This sequence comes from Mamestra configurata, assembly GCA_002192655.3. Classification (NCBI taxonomy): domain Eukaryota; kingdom Metazoa; phylum Arthropoda; class Insecta; order Lepidoptera; family Noctuidae; genus Mamestra; species Mamestra configurata. Next base: position 8,642 of record NDFZ01002502.1, read on the forward strand.
AGTAAGTTCCTAGCGACGTTGGAGTCAGCTTCTTCTCTAACTGGGTACCGAATGCAGCAGTATTTTACATGGAGCAACAGCCTTTAATACGAGTAGATATCCGAGCTCCACAACCTAGCATACAGCTAGGCAGGACCCTCCAATAGGACCCTGGATTTTTGAGGAAAAGACCAGGGAGTGTGGGATTTTCACCCCACTAAAACCGTGATTACACACACACATACACAAGAACCCCCGATGCCGATAGAAGGGCCCCGTGATCTGGCAAAAGACCACTCTGGAACCCCCTATGTGCAACGCCTGTTCTATCTAATCTACTTTTGTCATAACCTTAACAAACCAAACACTAACAAAATTTTCTTCCATTTTAAGCATATCATACAGTTGAGATCCAAGGCCCGGGTAGAAGAATCATCCACACTGCACGCCAGCTCCGCTCGTCATTTACATTTTTATTTTATTTACAGCTGGCAATACCGACGCACAGATAATTTCGTTCCTCTAACGCGGATAGAATAAATTGGAAAGTTACAGTAAGGCTTTGCCTACAACCGGAGTTAAGTAGACAATCAGGAAGGATTTTAAATTCATTATTACGTATCCGAGTTAAAGAAGCGTCGATTTACTTGAAAGATATATTAAAGGACAAGATAATGTGAGGCAATCTGAGTTGATCTGTCTCTTGTTTTTCTGCTGATTTCAAAACGTTCTACGGTGTACACAGTAGATCTTCAAGCTTGCCTGTAATGTCTACTTAAAGTTTCATCATTTTATTATCTTGTAGTGCGATCGGAGAGAGATCAGGCGCAGAGCCAACAGCTTTACATAGTTTCGAGACATGTGGTATTATACCGCTAAATTCTGAATTCAGAAGCCAAACTGGGAAAAATCTAATGGAAAAACCGAATAACACCTTACCCGACTTTGATTTCGAACCCAGCACCCCATCCAAAGCAGTGGCGCCTGCGACCGCAAGATAATATAGCGCACACACATAGAAGCAGAGCCCCACTCTCATGGCCTGATGTTACGGCAATCAGTGTTATTCGACACGAATGGAGAGAGATCAAACCAACAGCTTTACTTATTTTAGCATAGTATAAGGTAGTCAATAAGTACTTGTATATCATAAAACTGTATCCACGGGAACACTGCCGACAAACTGTACAGCAGTTTGGCAGACGATATGTGTATTTTTTCCATGTAACTTTCTTGAATAAATAAATAAATAAAACTTCTTTCCAAGGCACCGAGTACCGATCACACCGCAAACGTCGAAACTCTGTGTTGTGATAAAATTCTAAATGAAAACAATTAAGAATCATTGTCTGACTTATAACGCCAAACTAAAACGCTTGCAACCGCGACATAACGATGCAATTATTATGGTGTTACCTCAGAGCAAAAATAATAATCCCTAATTTAAAAAGGTACTTATTGTCTCCTATTGAGTCACCAAGCCTCTTTAGTTACCTATAGATAGGGGTCGAAATAGTCTATCGAATACAGGACCACTTAGGTTAGCCAAACAAATAAAGCCAGGTTCAACAACTTATTCATTTACACTCATCGTAGGTTTCCTTATTTATAAGAGCATGTAAAGAGCCCCAACTTGATGTAGCCCACAAACACGAGGCAGATAAAAACGTCCCCTCTTGAGCCCGCCGCACAGTGGTCGGAAATCGAGCTCCATACTCATATAAACTTAATGAAAGGGATTTCAAAAAAAAAAAAATATATATATATAATTATGTCTCTGGTATACCGCCTTTTGTTTAATGTATGAAGGTTATGCGCAACTCCAAGATTGAGAAAAAAAAATAGTTTTTTTCTTGTATGCGCGAAAATACTAAATTATTTTTTATCATAACTAATAGAACTGAAGGGAGCACCCTCCCTTCAGTTCTATTAGTTATGATCAAATCACGTGAACTATTGCAACTCACACGGTGGTTAAGATAACATACAATTCATGCACCTTTTGGTGCTGCTTGGCAATTTTCTGTTCTTTAAATTTTTGGTATGTGATTTTTCAAATCTTTCACGTAATTACATGAAGAGCACCAGCCCTTCAGTTCCATTCAGTTATGAAAAGTGACTAAGTGTTTTCTACCGTAAAAAAAACAATACTTTTCTTTTCTCACGCGTGGAGCTGCGCATAACCTTTATAATATAACATTAAATAAGGGGAGGTATAAGAGAAAAAATCTTTTTTTTTTTTATTCCGTGATATTCAGTTTCTATGAGTTAGAGGAGTTACCTATGGATCTCGATTTTCAGACCACTGTGCGCCGTGTCGTTTTCATTAGTGTTTTTTTTTTCCACATTTCCCGCGCTAGCACTCGCCACCATTTTATTTATCGGTGCAACTTTTTTTTGAATTCCAAGCTCTTTAGCAAGCAATGGACTGCATTTTCCGATTTGAATACATTTGGCGATTTGAATACTTGGAACTTTAATTTTTCCAAGTTATTTCATTTTAATTCAAGTATAAGATANAAGGCGATTTGAATACTTGGAACTTTAATTTTTCCAAGTTATTTCATTTTAATTCAAGTATAAGATAAAGTTTAATGTTTGGTTAACTATTCGAATAAGAATATGATCTCGGGTAGATAGGTATCGTATGGTTCAACGACCCTTAAGTACGAACTAAATATAGTGTAGTGTAGATTCACATTGATTGCAGAATGCATGAATGAAACGTTTGTTTCATCATTCACTATCAGCATTTCAGCCGAAAGGCCCCCAAACGTCGCCACATCGACTGGTCCTGTGCTTCTCGCGTCCAGCAGTTTCCCGTGACCCTTGCCAGGTAATCGGTCCATCCCTTCTCCCTTTCATGTTGTACTCGGGCCCTCGTAGGCCTACCAAAGGTCTGGGAGCATGGGGTCCCGAGATTGCAAAGACAAAGGTAAGTACTACGTAACAATAAGTGAATCTTGTGGGTGGAAAAGGTTTGGTGGTTCCGTTCGAAATAAAAGGCTCAGCAGTGCTATTCTGTAAACATCTCACCATGGGAACTTAGTGAAACATCTTGAGTGGCCTGTCAATTCATAGCTTAAGGTGGGTGGAATGACCGTTCACTTCATGTTGAGAGTTATCCCGTTGAGATTGTTACAGCGCAGCAGTGTTATTTGGTCAACTTTTCTGCATGTCACGCGACCGTTCGCGTTGGTTGACTTTTTTGTCACGGTCGGGTGAACGGGTGACGCAATGAAACCTATCCAAAAAGAGGGCCACCTCTTTTACAAAAAAAATCGGAAATGATGTGCAAAAATTGTGCAAGTCTGTGTTTCTGTATAAGTCAACAAAATTGCTTCTATTTAAGTACGAATGATCAAAAAATATTAAACCTATCCGAGTTGGGATGAAAAATGTTCGAGCTCGCTTCACTCGCTCTTGCATTCTGCCCTCTCTTAGTTCTTGGGCTTACCTGCGTCAGTCACGAAGTTAATATTAATTAATTTGAGGGGAAAAATTAGTTAATTATATAATAATAAAAAATTTTAAAAATTTTAGTTAGTAATAATCTTAAGAAAATCAAAGTTATCCGAGTTAGTGTGCAAAACTACTATTAAAAATTAACCAAACTTTTCCTTACCAGAAAAAAGACTTTTCAGATCTAAGAAAGTAGTAAATGCGCAGGGTTTTAAACACAAACGGCGACAGATGAGCACAAGCATACCTACAACTGCAAAGCACGGTTTCCGAATTCATCATGAATACCCTTTTATCCGGGATCATGTGAGTGGGCGATAGTATATAATCGGGGGTGAGCAAGACCAAGACCTCGCGGCAAATCTAGAGATCATATTTCAGATCATAATTATGTCACTGATAATAAAATGTTATTGCATTCAAAGTGGCGATAATAATGTATATTCGATGTCAAAGTCAAAGTCAAAACGTTTATTTCAATTAGGCCATTAAACGGCACTTTTGAACGTAATCATTAACAGTTCAGTAATATAATAATATTACATTAATAAAGTGACTATACTATCCATTCAGAAAGGTAGATTCTTATGGAGAAGAACGGACAAGAAACTCCTATACTTAATAGATACTTTTTTCAAATAATGATTTTACAAAATTTGGTACACAAAAATTAATTTAATATTATGTGAGGACGATGCACCCAGAGTATGCTACTTATAAGAACAAAGTATTACGAGCAGAGGTAAACTTATTCATTTCCTAAAGAAATTTAGGTAAATGGTACTCACACATTTACTAATATTGGAACCATGCATTAATTAAACAGAAAATAAAAACACAAAAAAGAAACAGTAGGTATTTCCAAAAAGTTGATTCCTAAATCAACCAGTTTGATTTTGTCTACACCCTTGATTGTCCTATGGAGCAGGAGCAGCATGTTTCCAAGCATTCTTATCCTGAATGTAATCGTCTAATTTGTAATATGCTGGTTTATAAAGTGTACTTTTACCATAAGTTTTAAATTTTCCTTCATTTAGTTCTAATATGTCAGAAGGTATTTTGTTGTAACATTTAACACAATACCCCATGAAAGAAGTGTGGACTTTAGCTAATCTAAAAAATGGTTGATCTAATTTGTCTTTATTTCTAGTATTAAAATTATGTCTATCACTAATTTTACTAAAAAGATGTCGATTTTCCCGCACATACATATAATATTTTCATAAATGAATTGGCAAGGGTCTGTCATAATATAAATCTTTTTAAAAAGTTCCCTAAGAGAATCACGGCAACGCAGATTATAAAAGGCTCTGACAGCTCTCTTTTGTAAAATAAATATGGTACGACAATTATGTCGTACGGTATGAAAGTAACTTAAGTAGACCAAACGTGCGATTTCTACGTCTCTTAACTGTCTTATCTTTCTAACAGCATACGCGGCTGAGCTTAGACGAAGAGATGTTATATGAGGCCCCCATTGTAATTTCTCGTCCAATGTGATACCTAGGAAAACCGTTTGATTAAGAACTCCAGTTTTTCTCCATTCAACATGATGTCACATTCGCTACTTTTAACATTTGGTAAAAAAAATCTAATACATTTAGTTTTTTTTTTATTTAAAGCCAAGTTGTTTGCCGTAAACCAATTTTGGACCTGATGAATAGAACATGTTATTAGTTTCAGGATAAATCATGGGGATTCATATTTGGTTGGGTGCTTTCCTCTATTGATATAAGGTACATATAATTTACAATATATATCTATATTAGATACCGAACATACATACCTAATGTGGTGTATAACAATAACTAAAAATAAAATATTGATAAATACTTAATTGTATTTTTTTAATATGTGAACCATCAACGGTTAGTATTTTGAATAAAGAAATAACTATTTGTTTTTGTAACAATAAATTATCTCTGCTTCATTTTTGGTGTTTCTTGCTGACTTGACTGAATTATTATTTCACTTTACAGTATCCGATCAGGAAACCCTTGCATTTCAAAGATTCGCAGCAGTTGTCAGAAAATGTGTCGCACTGTAAAAGAAAACAAAATCAAATGTAAACCAATACTAAAAAATATCATATTAGGTACTATCACTACATATGATTAAAAAACCGAGCGAGTCTTACAGTATTCGCATAGGATGTGTAACATCTGACGTCTCACCCTAGTAAAAAGCAACATTAACATTAAAGTAGGTACCATCTGACAGCCAACTCGACCACTACGCGCGCTCATTGGTTAAAGCTGGGCAAAATACATACTTTGCTTGAATTAAAATACAAATTACAAAATACTATCTCGCATATATTTAAAAAACCGAAATACAAAATACTTTTAATATTATCATTCAGCTTATTTTTTCTACTTAGTAATGTGAAACTCCTTCGTGGGGTATTATGTTTTAATGGTAATTAAAAAAACGGAAAGAATACGCACGGCGCTATACAACGAGGAGTGCGGTAAAATAGGTACTTAGATAGAGTACTTATTTTACCGCACGTACCAATGTATGGTGCGTAATTTTCTACTTTCGGATAATGTTTACAGGCTTTGTAAATGCATTTTTTGAGAAAATGTGTTGTTAAATATTAACTTTTATTTGAAAAGTGTAACTATGGAGTTTCTTCACCTCACTCAGTCACTCCTTTATTTAATTTTTAAACTGTTAATTTGACGTTAAAAAGCGCCTTTTAATGGTCTAATTGAAATATATGATTTGACTTTGACTTTGTTACTGCATGAAAGTCAAGAGAACAAACGATGTGTTCGTTTGTTCTTCTTCCTTTCTATCATAATTAATAAATTAGGACAACAGTATTCCTTACCACACTGTCATAGCCGAGGCAGTAGTTCGCAGCACTAGTCACCACGATCAGTGACAATAATGCCACAAAGACAATCAGCATAAACTTCGACATTTTCTTCAACAATTTAGTTAGCTGCAAAAAAAAAAATCTTAGTTTCGCGTTGTAATAACGTTAGTTTATATATTTTACTAGCACTAAGCCCCCGACTTCGTACGCGGTTTCCGTATAGCCTAGCCTCCCTTTAAATGTGGCTATCATAATTATACAAAAATAATTTTCCAAATCTGACCGAGTGGTAGTTCCAGAGATTAGCGCGTTCAAATAACCAGTCCGATTTGGTATTTAGTATTTAGCATAAGTATTACGTACTTAAGTATAAAGGCTTGCTCAACTCAAAGTTTCTCTCAGCAAACCTGGGGATGATAAAGAGAGATTATAGTCCGGTCAAAATTAAGAAATGGTAACCACGTTTTTTTTTTTCTTTTTTGCTTCTTAGTAAACAAGTGTAAGAACAATTGGACCCACTTATGCAACCAGGAACCAATCCACACACATGCCAAAATCAAGTTAAGTGGGTACACAGAAAGCTTAAAAATGCACCTTCTATCGAGCCTGTCTGCCTTTTTTTTTTCTTTTTTTTAAGGATGGGAAATCATCGAATGACTTCTTCCGCTCTGGGTGGAGCGGAAGGGCGTGTCAGACTCTTACTGACTAAAACCCATCCGTGTTCCTTCTAAAGCCCTTTGCGTTCCAGGGCCGCGGTGACTCTTTCGAACAAATTCCGCAACCCTGGCAGGCTCTGGCCCTAGCGGGCCCCGTCTTTTATGCTGACATCTCTTTGAGGCGCGCGTGAAACACAACGCGCCATCGACCCCGGCCTGGTGGTGATCGGACAGCGAGCCACCCAATGCTCGCCGTCCGCAGGCCCGCGCCTACGGTGGCCGGGGATCGCCCTGCGACTCCCGACGCCCGGGGCCTCTTCTCCTGTTGCGGCGGTTGGGGCGAAGGCCTTGCCTTTCCCTGGCGCGGCCCGCCTCCTCCTTCGCTAGCATTACTGCTTCGCAGAAGGAGATGACCGCTTCCCAAGCCTCCTCGCTCCGGGGTTAGGAGGTCCTAACTCCGTCATTTATGTACCGATTTGAAAGATTATTTTACTATGTGAAAGGATATACTTTCCGATTGGTCCATTCTTTAAAATCGATTCAGGACTTAAATAGCTGGATAAATATGTCATCCAAGTAAAAGAAATTGCGTATTTTGCTTTCCTGTGACTTTCTAGTGGTATTGTTAGGTGTTGGGTACACTAAAAAGTGAAAAACAAAAAACTTATTGACAAAAAAATATAACCGGCTTTCAAATATATTATATTTTTTGGCAAAAACAAAAACAATCATATAGAATCATGCGGGTTGGTTCTAGTTTGCATATTTGAATAAATGGCAAGACTTGCATAATTTTTATTTTATTTTTGTACTATACTAACGTGGATTTCTGTAATTTTCATTTTTTTCTTATAAAATTCAATTATTTTTTTCATAAGATCGAAAAAATTTGAGATATCTTTTTTTAATTTATTTTTTTATTTTACCTATGGCACTGTTAAAAAACTGAATCGTAGGTAAGAACAATGACCCTTACAAAATTTACCTAATCCCGACAAAAGTCAGACATACCATGCTAGTTTCTTTTTGTCGTCTAAGTGAAAAAAATACACGTAAATATGAAAAATAAATAAATACGTCTTGAGTATTCCTTCAAGCAAAGTATAGAAAAGTTATTTTTATAAGAAAACGGCATGTGAGGCTAATTGTAATTAATTATATTAAAAAAAATTGTTACTTCGGTCAGAAAGCGAGTCATTTTAAGAAATGGTGACGAAGGAATGGTGAATTTAGCTCTTCAGACCGATGACGCTGAGAATGGAAAACACGGATATGAAATACCACGCAAAAAACGGAAAGTTTTGGCGGGAAAACAAGACAATTCAAACAATGTTGACTGCAAATCAAATAGCAAAACTAACAGTAGAAACACAGATTTTACGACGAATGTAAGTTAACAGACAATCAATTCGGACAGTGGAAACTATTGGCATCCGGTTTACCGATGTCGACAGAATGATGTCAAATATAAATATAGGTGTGATGTGAAATAATAGTATTGTATACTTGAAGTAATTATCCTGGACTAGAGGAGCTCGTGGCTAAATAATAACAGCCGCACGGGTCGATCTTCAAGGTTAAGCAACGCTTGTCGAAGTCGGTCTGTGGATGGGTGCCCATCTTTTAACATATCGAGATTCCTCCGTGCCTCGGAAAGCACGATAAGCCGTTGGTCCCGGCTACCATTTGTAGATCTTTGGCAGTCGTAACGGATTGTCAGAAGCTAGAAAATCTGACTCCAGTCTAGCCAAGAAGTACCGTGTTACTCGAGCGGTCATTTAGTTTTAGTTTTATTTTAGTTTGTAAGCCCTGGCTGGGGACCTTAGAGTCATTTAAGGCCACCACAGGATAGTCCGGTTAAGCAGTAACCAGCCTTAGTGTGCTGAACTGCGAGTGGTCATCGTCAAAAAAAATCAGTGGGTTGTGGAGGTCTGGTGGGCAGCCGCTCCACGTAAAATACTGGTATTCAGCTGAATCCAGTTTGACTGGAAGTTGGGAAAAGGCTAGGCAGATGATAACTTGAAGTAATTATCCCATAGAAATTTACTGTAACGTTCCGATGGCACAGCAAGCTGTGAGGTGAGGTCGAGAACGATATCGTTCGAATTAAAGGCACGGTGTCCGTGGTTCCTGAAAATACACACACACACGTGGGAACAATGTTGGTTAGAACGTTGGTTATACATTATATAAATAAACACCAATACCTTAATGCCACCAGTAAGACGAAGCGTTGGACACCAAATACGTGAACCTTCCAATAATATTGTATTTTATAATATCTAATTGATAATATTTGATTTGATTTGATTTGATTTGATTTTGATTTGCTTTTGACTTGATTTTGATACGACTTTGATTTGTTTTTGATGTGATTTTAATTTGATTTTGCTTGTCTTTTTAACCGACTTCGAAAATAAGGTAAGTTTATTATTACAGCAGGTTAAAACATGGAAAGCAATACGTTTAGAACTGCAACTGCAAACGGAGTGAGACTAACACGTTTGAGAATTCGTTAATAAATACACTTTTGTCCTTGAGCATATGTGAGCAAAAGAACATAGAATAGAATACCTACACAAGAAACCAGAAAGCAAACACATTGAACCAAGACAACAAAACTAATTCTAGAACAATTCTACTAATCTATATAAATTGATCGACCTTTTTTCTTGAGTTTTTAATCGACTTCAAAAAACGAACAGGAGTGAACAGGCTTTTCCTGGGTAAGCTCGCTCCATCGTCTTTGTCTCTGTCATCTATGACCTAGACTAGAGTCAAGAACAAATCCATCTCAAATAAAAAAAAGAAAGAAGTTTTTTTTTCCACGTTATAGGTAAAGTCGCATCGGTGTCCGCTACCATAGGCGGAATTAGCAGGGCTGCCAGCAAATAAATTCAACTCTTTATTGCGGTTGTCTATTGTTTACCCGAAGATTATATACTTACCATAATCATCATATTCCCGAATTTAATTTGCCCGAATGTTTTATTTGCCCTAAAAGACATATAACATACTGTTAATTGCCGGAAACTTAGATACCATAAGATACGAGTGCCATACGTATTGTTTTTCATATTTTTAAGTGCCAT
>NDFZ01002503.1:0-14948 GCA_002192655.3 Mamestra configurata
CTATCAGTAATGTTAATATACAAGAATGTGTAAGCCTAAAAATAAAACGGAATTGGTAAAACAACTTTTTCATTTCCCATCCCTTGACTTCCTTATCATGCAATATAATTATAGTATTTGCTTTTTGGGTGCNGTCAAACTATTTCATTTCCCATCCCTTGACTTCCTTATCATGCAATATAATTATAGTATTTGCTTTTTGGGTGCTTTGTCCCTATTTTATGTGGCAATGAAAGGTATACAGCACTATGTTTTGCATTTGACGGCACGCGCGCAACAGGCAAGTTTGGTTTACACCGTTTCTATAAAGATGATCTAGAGCTGGGATGCTTTTAGCATATTGCTTGTCAATGTATAATTATTTGATATGGGTTTAAATCCAATATAAGACAACAAAAATAGTTACATGGTGTAATTTCCAGGGACATGTCAGAATTCACCCAGTCAGGCTATGTCTACAGCCAACAAAATTCTACAACGACCATTGACGGGTATGTATGATCTTACTTACTGTATATTTCTTAGTAACAGAAATACATCATAATATATACAACTTGATTTCCTAACAAAAGAATTGAGCTAAGATTGCTAAAGACAGAAATATCGATCAATATCAATATATGTACAGTCAACAAAGCTATGTGGTATGCAGGCAGCTAACTTGCAACTAATTTTAAACAATGTTATGAGTGTACTGAGCAGACGATTATCATACACCACACTCGTAAGTATGGCATAAGCTTAAAAAGTTATAATGCATACATTCGTAGTAAATATTAGCAGTGCTGTGGAAATATTAATAGTTTTGCCTGTATTCCAAATAGCTTTGTTGAATGTATACCTATAAAATTCTTCTGTTACTGAGTGAGTGACTGACAGACAACGCACAGCCGAAACTACTGGTCGTAAAAAGCTGAAATTTGGCATGTAGGTTTCTTGGGGAGTGTAAAGGAGTACTAAGAAAGGGTTTTCCGAAATTCCTACGAAAAAGAGAAAAAACGGTATATATATGCGCGTACANGTGACTGACAGACAACGCACAGCCGAAACTACTGGTCGTAAAAAGCTGAAATTAGGCATGTAGTTTTCTTGGGGAGTGTAAAGGAGCACTAAGAAAGGGTTTTCCGAAATTCCTACGAAAAAGAGAAAAAACGGTATATATATGCGCGTACAAAGTCGCGGGCAAAAGATAGTGTAAGATAAAATTAAGGGAGGCCTTTGCCCTACAGCGGGTCACTAAATGATTATAACATAGGTATTGCGTTATTCCGTTCACCCATCCTAGGGTGGATACGCAGGAACAAGTGTTCATATATTTTTTTAAACTACGCGCTACACTTACTCGGTCCACGCAGTGTAAGGTTCCGTGGTTACTAGATTCGTAAACCATGCCAACCACGATTACACAGTTACAAACTTAGGAGTGCACTTAGGATTGTCCTTTTCTATGGATTTTTAACATAACCAGTTATATTTTATAAGTTGATCGAGTTAGCAGTGACACTGACAATTTTACTTTTTTCTTCGTTCTATAGAGATACATAATATACCTACTAACATCTTGAATACTTTTCATATAGCAAAACGATTGACGACGCGGGTTTGATGGGTAGGGAGGAAGGTGGGGCATGTCTAACAAAATATACCATTGTACCAATATACCATTGACGTGATTACTATCTATTACTATGCCAAATTACAGCTTCGTAGCATCAATAGTCTGAGTAAAACCGCAGACGGACTGAACGGACGGTCATGGCGAAACTAGAAGCCTTATGGGTTCCTTGTTATACTACGGACACCCACTTAACAAAGACGGACTTAATGCCTTACGTACTTTCTAACAGTCGACCTTGTAACATGCCAGGTGCATCTTAAAAGAAATACAAACAGCGAAAAATTAAACAAAACCAACATTAATCCAACAAANTTATTTTCTAACAGTCCTTGCAACATGACAGGTGCATCTTAAAAGAAATACAAACAGCGAAAAATTAAACAAAACCAACATTAATCCAACAAATTCACGCGTTACGATTCAACCAACTTCTTGAGAATGTTTAATCCACATCCCACTCTATCTACACGCCTTTTCGAGTATGTAGGTACCCTAAGGTGGATAAACTAAATAACCGGCCATAATGTTATGATCCTGTAGTGACCCACTGCAGAACAAAGGTCTATCGTCTTTATATTTTGATTACAATTATATGCCAACAGCTTGACAGACCCAAGCAACACAGATCAAAGCCAAGAAACCTAGCCGGAACGCTTTCGTTATTGTGGCTAGGTCACATTATTACTTTTTTTTGCTACAACCTAAATACACGACCCTCACTAAGGTCACTCAACCTTACGCCGCGGTTAACAGCAAGATTGCTGCAGATGGGCAGGTGGTATACCAGTGGGCTGTGTGCTCTGGCTTAATCTTGCTCATTCCTGTTCATTTTCGATTTAACTCGCGTAATTTTGGATCTGCTCGTCCTAAAAAGAAATAGGTCATGAAGACGCGATCGTCGAATACTTATTTGTGATTTTCATAGTAGGTAGTAGGTACATAGTTTATAGGTAAATATTTTTGAGCAGGGCTAGAATATAAAATAGATAACAATTTTCAGGAGTGTAGTGGAGCCTGCGGAGTATGTCTACGACGACGCTGATGTGAGTGTGGAGGTAGTCGACCACATCGAAGTGTTGGAGAAGCCGGTGCCGCCGCCCAAGCCGGAGAACCTAACAGCTCTCCCTAGATCCGTCTCTGTTGCTGCCAACGAATAAACGGACTTAGGAAAACTATTTATTTTTGTAACTAATGTGGGCGCCAGATAAATTTGCAATAAAGCACATTTACCTACCTTTAAATAGATATAAGTACCTTTCCCTAATATCTCTTCGCAAGTAGGTACCAACCTAAAAATAAACTAAGACTAATTTTTCTGTAAAAGATCTCTATCATAGATTTCGATTCAGGACAGCTTCATGTCTTTTTTCCGTTTTTTAAATTAGGAATGTCAATAAATGAAATTTATTTGGTGCCTACCATATAATAAGCCTTGAAAGAACATTATATTTATAAGTTGGTACCTCTCTGACTAACCCTTTGGGGACAAAACAACTGGCTTGATTTTGTGTGTATTTATTAAGATGACAGACGATTGATTACTAAAATTAAAACGTTCTCCATTTTGTTGTAATGTGTTTTATATTTTATCATATTTTTGTATTGGTTTGTAAAAGAAGTTTTAATAAATAATGAAATATGAGTTTAATTTTTTATTCTTGCCTTCGTGGTATAGCTGTCGCAGTGAACTAGTGAAATGCGCCATTTAATCAACGACCTAAGTTACATCCCTGCATTTAATTGAACAGCTCGGCAAATGACTTAGTTCAATATCGTTTAGTGCCTAGCCAAGTAGCGGAACATAGGGCACATTAGGGCACCATGTGCGTCAGGATTAAGGGTCACACCCTCTCAGAATTTAGTAGAAACTGTAGAACCGATCCAAACATGTTTAGAACAATTAAAAACAAAAAAAAGTTATAGTAATTCAAAGGGGTTCCTCAATCCGGACTTAACAATTCTGTATCTCGGTAAATCGATGCAAATTCATGCCATATAAAATATCAATATTAGAANCTGTAGAACCGATCCAAACATGTTTAGAACAATTAAAAACAAAAAAAAAAGTTATAGTAATTCAAAGGGGTTCCTCAATCCGGTCTTAACAATTCTGTATCTCGGTAAATCGATGCAAATTCATGCCATATAAAATATCAATATTAGAAATACAATTAAAAACCTTCAAAATTCAGCACGATCAACGAACGTAGGTCCAATCATTTTACAAGGGTTTAAATGGGTCCTGTTATGTTTGGACTGAGGGTCATTGCGTTCTGGCAATCTGGCTTTGTTTACAAAAGATGTTTTTCTTCACTATTTAGGAGACGTAGTATTATTTAATTATTTGTAAAACAAATAAAATATGAAATACGACACGGTTCAAAAGTAAAAAAAGCCTAAACGTATTCACTAATTCCTTACACAGTAAGAAAAACATTTGCTTTGCTCACGAGGTACTTCATATTATTAGTAACTTACCTAAGTATAAATAATAATATTTTAATAGAAACTTTCTACTAAAATTGCAAAGTTTGCTGAAAAAACGGTTGCGTCTCAAAATATTCGCTTGCAAATATTCCTGGAGCTGTAGAACATTTAGGCTGACCATAAATTAGTTTTGCCGAAGACTTTTTGGTATTCAGCATTATATTCATAAACGCATTTTATGACTTTAAACAAAAAAGAAAACAACATTATTATGAAACAAAGTTCCACGCCGCGCCTGTCTATTAGTCCGCTGCTGTACACGATAAACTAAAAAAAAAACCGAATGGCTTTTCATACGGTTTTCAGCACGGACGGAATGATTCATGAGGAAGGTTGTGGGTGTGAAATTAATTAAGGATTTTCTAAATTGGCTGTAAAATGACGATTATTGTTGAATATGTTTGAAGAAGTCATACCGGCTGGGAGCTTATTTATTAATTTTATGCTCGCATCGGAACACCTCGCTACAATTACAGCAATGGAGCGCACAAATCAAGTATCTGCTGATTTTCAATATCCTGTGTGTGGTGGTCTGCTGGACATCGAATGGACGGCGCGCGGCGGCTTGCTAGTAGCTTGAGGATTAATAGCTGAACAGCTGGCACCAATTCCCTTTTAATGACGAATATCCGAATCTTTTATAGGCCTAGGTACGATGTGTTTATAATCTAACACTGTCACTCTGTAAGTACATTGATTTTCACTGAATAACCGTTACTGAATTATCATCGCAATAGCATTGTGGGCTGTTCCCCTAAAGTGGCCTCTAACCTCCCCTTATGAGCCTCGCATCAGAATGCTGGTCTGATTTGGTATCAGTTCTGAATCTGAACGCTGTTAAAATAACACACACACACACACACGTCGACAACATTGGAAAACTATATGAAATGTATTTCTGGAAAATCTGAAGACACATGCACTGAGATAAAACTGATTCGCTGACGAATATACCTCGATCGTCAATCTCCAACGGAAACAGATGGCCTGTCAGTGTTTCTCCTGATGATAATTTAACTTTGACTGCTGTAATCTGCCCATCTGATCCTTTAATCGACTCTGCTATTTTGCCAGCTTTCCTACGTGCCCAATACTGACTTACTTTTAACTGTCTAACTTTGGTGGCCTATTAACAGACTCTAGGTTGTTTATGTTTGTCACTTTGTTCGCGAAGGCTAGTCAAGTATTGGTTTGTGAATTTTTACTTGAAAATTCTGATATGATGATTTGACCACGTTTCCATCCGTCAATCAGATTCGTCTTGGTTACTGTGGCTGATTCTAAGAAGTATCGATCTGCAACTTCAGTGGTCAAAGTTCCTTCATTATTGTGCATAACTGGTTATGTTTATGAGATGTTTGTCTAAAGTTCTTTTCATACTGTTTGACTAAACCTACAAGTCGTTCATAAAATCCTCCGAACCATGGAGCCAATTCAGGGTTAAATTTCCACCGCAAGTGATTCTCAATGCAATAATCTGATGTTAACACTTCTCAAGGGCGTACCCAGCTAGGGGTAGTAATAGTATTAAAATAAACGTCAGTTCTCTTGACAATTTCTATTACTGGTTATTAGAATGATAGAATAAACATCTTTTCACTCGTTAAGTTTTTGTTTTGATATTTATTCCATGATTTTATCTAGTACTTCACCCGCAACTTCGTCGGCACGGAGGCCCTACTAAGCCTCCACAAACTTCAACGCCCCCTCTACCCCCTTTTAAAAGGTGAAGCATTTCTGCTGCTTATTCTGTGGTCTCAGGATTAGATTTATGATTACTAAGATTTCATGTCAAACTTGTGTACTATCATTGGTCACTGCGCAACGTAAAAATAATAATTATTTATTATTCATTCGTACATTATCGTCCACTCGGATTTACTAAACAAATGTTATTCGTGACTGAATACTGTCCAGCGAGTATACCTAATATTATTTCTTGGAATCGACTTGTCGCAGGGTTGGCTGGTACCCAAGTGCAGGTTGTGTAATCTGACAAACTAGGTACGTTAAAATCAAACTTCGCTTGAGTATAGCTATAAAACCTTAAAAACAGTCATAAACTTAATAATAATAACATGGAACTAAATTACTCAACACTCACAACAGCTTGAAACATTATCTATGGGTTTGGTTTTTGTTCATAACGTTCCGATTAAATTATTTCGCAGATAATTTCAACAAATTCTGTTCCATTTTTAATTTACTTGGTGAATAGGTATAGCAGCTATTCGGTCACCATGTCAAACTGACATAATTATTTTTGAACGCAGTAATATTTCGATCTACCCGCATTATTTATTTTTGGAACTGAACAAAACATCCCCACCATGTCGCCAATTCCCTTTTAATGACGAATATCTGAATCTTTTGTACTTATGTCTCAAAAACAGGCCTAGGTACGATGTGATTAGGATCTAACGACCGCTGTCACTATGTAGGTACATTGATTTTCACTGAATAACCGTTACTGAATTATCATCGCAATGATATTGGGGGCTGATCCCCTAAAGTGGCCTCAAAACTCCCCTTATACCCACCCCGAGCCTCGCATCTGAATGTTGGTCTGATTTAGTATCATTTTTTAATCTGATCGCTGTTAAAATAACACGCACGCACTCGTCCACAACATTGGAAAACTATATAAAATGTATTTCTGGTAAATCTGAAGACACATGCACTAAGATAAAACTGATTCGCTCACCAATATACTGCTAGCTCCTACCAGCTCCGACCCACAGAGTACATTGAATATACTCCGACCCTCCGGCCCAAGTGAAGTCGGGTACCCCCACTCTCTCCCACCTCACGCCGCGTGCAATTAGTTTTTATCTGTACGATTATTTTATTATCTTTCGCGACAGCAGCTTAACAGTCGTTACAAATGGTTTTAGTTAGGGTTTCATACCAGAAGGGTAACCAATGGAACCCTATTATTACTAAGCCTCAACTGTCCTTCCGTCCGTCCACCTGTCCGCCTACCTGTTGGCGGGCAGTATTTCATGAACCCTAACAGGCACTGTTGAAATCTTCCAAATATGGCTAAACATATACAAGCTTCTCAATTTAAAGTAATTCAATATATATGACACCGGAAAATTGCTGACTCCGTAAGATTGAAATAAATTTCTATTAGATTATATTCCATTTCTCGATATATTATGAAAAAATCGTTTTGTATAGATACAATAAATCCCATCCACATTCAATAGTGTCCAATATAATCGAGTCTTATTAAGAAGAATTATTTTACAATTTCACGCGATATTTTACAATCTTACGGCGTTTGCAATTTTCCGGTGACATATTCTACTTATGTACCTACATATTAATTAGTCTACGTTGTCCCACTGTTGGGCAAAGGCCTCCCCCATATTTCTCCAACTAACTTTATCTGCTGCCTTAACCGGCCAATCAGTCAGGAATGAGTCCAAATCGTCTAGCGTTTTTTAGGCCTTTGCGGAATTTGTTCGAGAGTCACCGCAGTTCTGGAACGCAAAGGGCATTAGGAGGAACACGGATGAGTTTTAGTCAGTAAGAGTCGCTTCTGCTTCGCCCAGAGCGGAAGGAGTCATTTGATGATTTCCCATCCATAAAAAGCGTTTTTTAGGCCTGCCTCGGTTGCGACGTTCGTCTTCAGGCCCATCTGTCCTCGTGCATCCTGTAAATATGATCCGCCCAATTCCACTTTAGCCTTGCCGATTTCTTCTCCAACATCGGCGATGCCTTGTCTTGGAGCATTTAAATGTATTACAGATTCGGCTGGTGCGTTTGATCTGCAGAATACTAAGCTCCATCGCTCTTTGGCAAACCTAAGTTTTGACTTCTGAGCCTCAGTCAAAGCCCACGTCTGAGCGACATATCATAGGTTAATAGACAGGATACACAAATGTCGACGAGCCTGCGCTTTATTGACGGTCGCCCTTCATGAGTGCCTTCATAGTCCAGTAGCTCTTGCAGGCATTTTCGACTCGACAGATGATTTCTTTGTCCTGTCTGTTCTGGACGGAAACCAGCTCATAGACTGAACTAGCTGGCCTAGATAAGTGTACTCGTCGAACTATTGTATCCTGTACATCATCCTTGAATCATGACTTTGGTCTTTGACCGATTCATCGTCAGTCCAACCTCAAGGCCCAGTTCGTGAAGCATTTCTTGCAGTCGATCTGCCGAAAATGCAAACAGTGCGATGTCGTCCGCAAAATGGACGTCAGATAGGATTTTACTGCTAACTCCCCTTCTCTAACCAAGGAGTGTACATGTAAATAGTTTGGGAGAGAGTGGAGTGGAATTTGTTTATATTGGTATCAGTATGCTTTTATCTCCCTGTATTGGCGGGAATGTAAGATAACGTACCCCAAAAACAACTGCCCGCCGTTTTCGCCCTAGTTACGACAGTCCCGATTCTTTGTATTCAACGGTTGGGGTATTGTATTGATGTACTCTTTCGGCGTACTAAAACGGAACTTGACGGCCTAGATAGGAAGGTCCGTACACTTACTAATAACTTCATATCGAAAGCATCACCCAAGGTCATGGCGAGATTTTTTTAAATGCTAAGACTCCCATATTGCTACTTTAATTTATGAAGGGCATTCGATTCGTCTAGCGTCGTTTTGTTCTGTTTTTATAATCCATTTTGTCGAAATAAAACACAAACTTGAATAAAATTGTGATGATTTAATTCAATCCATAGCCGGCAACGAAAATTAATACTTTTACATACTTTAACATACATATCTTCTTGAGTGTTCTTTAAAACAAATAGTATAAAAATACAACACAATTCATGCTGGTGCAGAACACTTCTCCATACAATATTGGTGTTTTTATAAGGCATTGCAAATATTTATATAACCATAGATATGAATGAGAAATCAATTAATTTCCTCTATTATATACCTGAAATATTTGCATATACTCAACATAAAACTCAATACAGAATAATCAATAACAATTTTGGATACTTCACTATAAATAGCGAGTTTGAATAAAAAATATTTACATAGTATACAACGATTGTTTGAGAAATAAAATGTTTTGTACATCATATAACTTGGATGGTAATAACTGGGCTATTATCTAAACTAAGTTGTAGTTATGTCTCGGGCTGGCCAGGAAACCGGGAACTATCATAATTTAGGATCTAGGCTATCATTATTACAATATATTAAAGCTACATTTATTTAAAGGTGGGAATCGATCAGTATAGTAAAGTTATTAAAAAGAATTGTTAGTTAGGAAAAGGACATTTTGAGCTTAATAAGTATTTTGTTGCCAAATTATTTTTTAGTAATTTTAAGGTTCCCTGACTTGACCAAATCTGCCATACTCGATACAGTAAGTAATTTTGGAATGTTCTCATTAAAATACGAAGAAGGATTAACTAGATATGAGACCAAGACTCGATAAAGAATGGTTTCCAAAATGTTCTCATTAAAATACGAAGAAGGATTAACTAGATATGAGACCAAGACTCGATAAAGAATGGTTTCCAACCATTATATGTACCTATTTAGGACTCTAGCCAAAACTATTTCGAAGCTTTGTAGACAAAAACTATTTTATTTAGATTTATTGCTTATTATGTATGATTTTTTGTAAAAAAATGTATAGTTTAATGAATTGTAATTCAAGAATCATTTTCATGCGCATTGGTATTAACGCTAATAAACGTAATCGTAATTTTCACATTTAAATTAATTTAACCTGCAGTTTATTGATAAGTTACATCAACCTTATGAAATAAACTGTACATTTTGACAATTAATCGACTCATAAATAATTTAATTCAATAAATAACGTCATTTTGATAAAAACTAATAAAGTATGAACCGGGTTCAAAATTTTTCGACTCCACAGTTTAATTGCTCTAGCAAACAATAGTGTTGCAATGGAATATAAAAGTTGGGCTTCAAGATTCATACTTTAAGGTAGTCTTTAGCGAATATTTGACTAAATTCAATATAAAAAATAATGAATATATTTAAACCAATGTCGGAACGTATATAAAATCATTGTGATGGCAACTCCCCCCTCCCCCATTAACTACAATTTGTACAAACGCAATCAAGCAATTTATTATTATCCCTCACCTAAACGATACAAGTTAGTTTAAAAGTTTCAACAGATTCGAGATTTTTAAACCTTTCAGCCTTTTTGGTCTAAAAGAATGTCCATCAGTTGTATTTGTGTTCGTCAAACAGGCGATGTATTGTAATAACATGATCATAGACTTTATAATAAGACTAACTAACCATTTCCTTAATTAAAAGGTATTCACAACACATTGTTTGAAAAACACAAAGCTACAAGCTACTGACAACTCCCGCACATTAGAACTGAGTTTGTGAGCAATTTACTAAGCTTCGACACCGTACGAACCTCGACGTAAGAATAAATCATCAATATCTAAGTGGGCCCAGCCCTTTGTTTGTTCATGTAAAATCACTAATTAAACGAAGTGGTCACACTTAGTTCTAAAAATCTTTACGTTACGCTAAATTAGCTAAATCATTATTTAGAGCTTTTCATGATCTTAAAACATTAATGAACTACGCATCCCTAAGAATGATTCAGTCAGTATTTAAGATGACAGATCTTAAAAGCATGAGAACGATCGAAAGCCTTAACGATACTTACCCCCGGTTATAGGAACGAAAATATTGCAAAATTAATACTGACTGCTCCTGCTGTTGATTAACGGCCGGTCTCAATAACGTATCCTTTGACCAACTGTCAAATTAGCTACCAACAGTAGCTACTTGAGACCGGCCGTAATTTATTCAACNAGTTATAGGAACGAAAATATTGCAAAATTAATACTGACTGCTCCTGCTGTTGATTAACGGCCGGTCTCAATAACGTATCTATCTTTGACCAACTGTCAAATTAGCTACCAACAGTAGCTACTTGAGACCGGCCGTAATTTATTCAACCAATCAATCATATCATCTGACAATTTGTAACTTTAATTTAAGTTCCTGAAACTGGGGATAAACAACCCATACAAGAATTATATTAAATTGACCTCCAGAACTATGTGAGACCACTTCAATTACCACTTAAATAATAAAAGAAATATCACTGTAATAAGTATAGTATAATTACACCACGACGCGATGCGTGAGTTGATAGATACCTTATAACAGTATGTAATATGTACTACGATAACAGAGAGCTACTAACATTGAGTATATAACAATATTGCTTAATTGGTTCACTTTACAACCCATGGAACAAAGGAACAAATATCTTCTAGAATATTTTACTAAGCTATCCCACATTTTGTTGGCTAAGGTCCGCATGCACCAGGCAGAGTTATATTATTAACTTTAGGTTAATTACTAACACGGGCTAATTATGTATGAAATATTTTCCATTTAACCTTGTGTTAACAATAACCAGGGGTTAAGTTTTTGAAACAGAGGTGTCTTGTATTAAAAAAATTGGACAAGACATCATTGAATAACTACGGTGTCTATTAAGCAGTATAACTTTGTTATTTATCAACTCACGTCATCGTGCAAAAAGTAAATATAATTTACTGCTTAGTTACTAACATTACATTGCATAATCTCTTCAGAAAAACCGACATCCCCTGGGTCATATTTTCAAATAGTTTATATGCATTATTAGTGACATGATACCCATGTCACTCTGGACAGAGGCAGGTCGCTCCATTTAAAATACTGATACGCAGCTGCGTTCGGACGACCCCAAAATATTTGGGAAACGGCTAGGCAGATGACAGCCTGCAGTATTTTTGAGAATATTTCACATCTCAATGTATTTTAGTAACCCATACACCTGTATTGTTAGTTTAACTGAGCAGTATTTACCTCGACGTGGTCGGCGTACATACAATAACGCAGTATCCCAGGACAAAATTGCAATATCACCTAAAATTCCACTAGCGATGCTGATTCTGAGAAAATCAACCACATAACGACTTGCATTCATACCTGCAGTGGACAAAAAGAAAACGAAATTAAATAAAAATAAACAAAATAAATAAATATAAAGATAAGTATTGCAATTACGTCCATCCATATATAAAAAGTACAAATTAATATTTTACATTCTTATTGCTGGCAACACAGTTTCGTTTATTTACATAAACATTACATGTATTTGTATTATCTGGTATACATATTATTATATTGATATGATTTTAGCATCCTTTAGACTGATGCAGCAATATTAAGCAAAATTAAATATTAATTTATTCTATATTTGGTACTTAAAACATACTTAAGAAAACAAGAAAAATCAATAATACGAGGTAAATATCCAAATTAATTAATCTCAAGTGGTATAAAATTTCTCGACTATGCCCCATCTCCCTAAAAGATGCTCTCTGTCTATAATACATACAAACACGATATAGTACATAACAAAGCTTACATAATAGTAATATTGTGAAGAGACTACAGTACAATAGCTTGTTGAAAATAATAGAAAACTCTATTGAATATCATCTACGACTTTTCATTTTATATTTTTTCTGGTGTTTAGAAACAGAGTTTTTTGAAGAGCAGCTTACTTTCTGACTTACTCCCTACATATTATTTATTTATTTGGGCATGTACAGAGGTGGATTTAATGCCATGAACATAATGATTTTACAACATCAAATTTGCCTCAATTTAAAATTAAATGTGAGGCAAAGTCTTGAAAATCTACGTCGAATATAAATCGAGTATTTGATCAGCTCTATTTCTTAAATAGTGAGGCGAAATGCTGTTGTCGACATGGTCAAATTAAAGGATGCGAAGTTTATCAATATGAAGGTAGCATTCAAGTTAATTAATGATTTTATCCGAAATCGAGTAATTACTTCAAAGAGAAAATTATATATATTACATTCGAAACTTCTATTTGCATTTAGGATCAATAAGTAAATTGCGAGACATATTTTCCTCTGTGTCCAAACACCAGCAACTTCTAATATTCGCCTATATACTTTCAATTAGAATCGTTTATTATCTAAGTAACGCTCAACATTACGCTAGACTGGACCGGCTCATACGTAACCTTTGTTTTACTTCACTTCGCCACCTCGTTCACACTGGGCTGATAACGAGTTTTAAACGAATAATAAGTTACTTTGCAAGGCTTTGAGGGGATAATACTGTTTTGTGGGAAGCAGGCGTGGTCGGTAGGTAAATGACAAGGTAGCTTCTAACTGGATCTGATGTTGTATCAGGGCCTGATCTGAGCTATCTGGCACTGCTATGCGCAAAACATAATTTTGCACACAAGTTCATTTCATTTCACGACTTAGCTGATTCGATTTTTCAGTTAACACATTGTATGTTAATTGAAAACATCAACGTACGAAACAAGTTTCATTTAAAGCTGTTCGTTCATGGATGGGTAGGCCCTGATCTTCCCATGACTATTATTAATAATTTTCAATTGATTATAAATTAATTAATTAATTTGTCCTGACAATTTTCAACAATTTTTAATCAAGAACCATTCATGTTTGTCACAATATTGTAAACGTAGTCTTTATTGCATTCAGGGCTGATTTTCAATAGCNAGACTATTATTAATAATTTTCAATTGATTATAAATTAATTAATTAATTTGTCCTGACAATTTTTAATCAAGAAACATTCATGTTTGTCACAATATTGTAAACGTAGTCTTTATTGCATTCAGGGCTGATTTTCAATAGCCAAAAAACTTATAATTGCATTATTAATATAGCGGATTCACATATTATCTGCCAAACCGACAATATTATTCCTCAAATAAAAAAGTTATCAGACTATTGAAGAATCAGCCATAAACTGATGCTCCAAATTCAAAATAGAAACAAGAAAGTGTTTATTGCATAGCCCACCCCACACAGCACCTAGCACCTAGCACCGCTAGTAGCGCTACTAGCAGGGCTGCGCGCCGCTCACATTACCTGTCGTGGTGCTTGTCGAGCAGGTACTCCTTGAGGCGCCGCACCAGGTGCTCGGACAGCTGCGTCACCTCCGGCCACTGCTTCAGTACCATCACGCCCACCATTACAGCTAGACTCGTTGTTAGGACGCGTACTCTGGAATACGGAGCGAGTATTTTTTACTTTTTGGGTCTTATCGCACTTACTTAATATTATGCTCTTGTTCTACCGAAAATGCGTTATGACACTAGCCAAATTTCACAGACGTTTCAAGTTTATTTTCAGATCCAAATTAATATATTTTGATCTTGTATATTGTAATAGTTGAGATGGATGTATTGTATGAGGAGTGATATGAAATAAGGCAGGTAATGAAAGACAGAATGGAAGAAAAAAACTTGTTGCGCCGACCCCAAATAACATGGGATAAGGGCAGGAAGATGATGATGATATTGTAATAGTTGCACTTCATACAAAAATAAAATGGTGTAAAATTCTATAACTTTCCCACAAATAGTAGTATACTCATTTTCCATGGTTATGTGACAAACGACAAAAGTAGTATCTGCCTAGCCTTTTCCCAATTATATTGGGGTCAGCTTCCAGTCAAACCGGATTAAGCTGAATACCAGTATTTTACGTGGAGCGGCTGCCTACCAGACCTCCACAACCCATTAACTGGGTAACACGGTACTCATTGGTAAGATTGGTGTCAGATTTTCTGGCTTCTGACTATCCGTAACGACTGCCAAAGATCTACAAATGACAGCCGGGACCAACGGCTTTCAAAACTAAGTATCGAAACAAAAGAACCGCAACGCCGTCTATCCTATCAGCGACGAACTACCAACGAAATTCAGCATCGCGCAAGCAAAGTTTTTCGTGCGATTTGAACATAATACAACAGTCCGAATATCAACTATCGTGCAGTTGCCCACCAGA
>NDFZ01002504.1:0-10101 GCA_002192655.3 Mamestra configurata
AAATCACTCACACAGATTGCAGGAAAGCGAGAGGAAAGATGTTACACATCAAAAATCTACTGTATATCTTGGCATTTGTTATGCGCCACACAAATCAAGGGGTAGTTTAATTTTTTTCGCGACTTCTGGGTTGTTCCCATAGTAAAAGTAGTTCATAATTACGAATATTGAGTATTTCTGTTACACCTTAAATTCATCTTTGCCTACCCATTGTGGAATACATGCTTGATGTTATGTTACTTTGTCCACAGAAACCAATCGGTGGTATTTCCTTATTCGGCAACAAAGGTACCGAAAGCATCGGCGCCGCCATATTGAAACGTAATCAACGAAAATCTTCCACTTCCGGTGACGAAAGCGGAAGTGACTCCCGTTCGGAATCACAATCAAACCAGCAGATCAGGACAGAAAAAGATATATTCGATGACTTATTCGCGAGGTCTGAAAGTCAAAAAGTTACGAAAGAAAAAGATTTGAAAACGGAAATTAAAAAGAAAGTTGAAATTAAAGAGAAAAAGATAGAAAAACCAAAAGTAGATCTATTCAGTGATAATCTATTCGATGATATTGATGATATCTTTTCTACCAACGTCGTTAAAATGCCTACAAAAGATACTGCTAAATCAAAATCTATATTCGAAGACGATGACGATCTTTTCTCTGAAATTGCTGCGCCAAAACCGATGAAAATTGTTGTAGCGAGTAGTAGTAATGAGAAAAAGAAAAGCCTATTTGATAGCGATGATGAATTATTTGCGGAAAATATACCTGTTGATAAGCCTAAGGAAACTTCCAAACCTGTAGAAGTAAACAAACCTAAGGTAGATGAAAGAACTAAAATAAATGCATCTTCTAATGTTGGAAAAGAAGTCGCTAAAAGTATTTTTGATGATGATGAAGATGATCTATTTAGTGATTTAAAAACGAATGATGTTAGTAAAGTACAAAATAATCCAGTTAGAATAGGAAAACCTCGAGATTTTGCTAAAGAAGATAAAACGAAAAACATTGCAATTTCTACAAAAAATGCTTTTAAAAGTCCATCACTTTTTGATGATGATGACGATGAAGATGAAAGTGATCTGTTTGCTGAACCAGTTAAATCTTCAAACATCAAAAACATTATGGCAGCTCCTATTAAAGAAACAAAAGTGTCAAGCCAAACTGATTACAAAACTCCTACAAAACCGTTAAACCAAACTGTAATGAAAATTCCGGAAGAAATCGTTTATGCTACACCTTCAAGCCCAGTTGAACCTGATGAGAGTGGAGAAATAATAGTTGAAAATAAAGACATTGGTGTAAATAAGAAAATAAGTAAACCTGTAGTAGATAAAATTGTTAATGCTTCTGAGAAAGAGAAGAGTTTCGTAAAAGATGATTCAGTTTTGCCTGAAAGCGAAAATGTAGATAGTAAGAAAGAAAATGTAGACTCAAACGCAGCTAGAATTTTCGACCATATACAAAATACAGAACAAAGTTCTTCAGACACAAACAACGATTTTAGCGATCAAGATTTTGATGATTTACCTCCGAAAGAGGATAAAAATAAAACTATAGTTAGTAATAGTAACACAATCACACAAAAACACAATATTTTTGATAAAGTCACATTAGAAGAAGATATTGATGAGCTATTTGTAACATCTCAACAGAATACAGAAAAAACTGAAACTATATTTAATACAATACCAGATATTGCAGAAACGATTACTAAAAAGACTGAAACTGACAATAAAAAGGAAGAAATAATTCCAAAGACTATAGAAGCAGATATTTTCAGTAACATAGTAACGGAACCACCTGTTTTTGAGAAACCTAAAGAGCCTAAGAAAAGTAAAAACGTCAATGCGTTATTTGATGACGACTCGGATGATGAGAGTCTGTTCTTCAAGAAGAATGATCCGATTTTCGTAGAGCATCCAGCAGAATTTACTCCTACACAAGATAGAATTTTCGGTCTGTTCACTGATGAGCCGCCGGATGATAGCTTTAGTAAAATTAATGATGAATTTGATGATGATATGTTTAGTTCTCTACCTAAGTCGAGAGTACCGCAACATGAGTACCCTCCCATACCTGATACTATAAATTTCGTAAATACTAATAATAAAATACCTGACATTGGAAAATCCGACCAAGTCGAAAAAATAAGCAGTTATTTACTTAAAGATGAAGCAAAACCAGGTGTTGAAGTAACAAAAGGACCTACTTTTGATCAAGAGGAAAGCTTTAAAGTACCAACTGAAGAAAATATTGATGAAAGACAAAAATCAGTAGTGCTAAACGACGATGAACAATTATTTAAAATAGCTACAAAAGAACCTAAACCGGTTTTAAAAGAAAAACCTAGCCTAGATTTTCTATCTGATGATGACNCACAGTAGTGCTAAACGACGATGAACAATTATTTAAAATACCTACAAAAGAACCTAAACCGGTTTTAAAAGAAAAACCTAGCCTAGATTTTCTATCTGATGATGACAACATATTTGCTTCGAAACCTAAATTAACGTCTTCTCTCTTAACGCCTAAACCGGATAAACCTGGGCCTGCAAATAAAAACATAACTACGAAGGATAAGCCTACTGCTAATTCATTGTCTGATGATGAAAACTTATTTACTTCAGTACCTACATTACAAAAACCTACTTCTTTAGAATCAACTAAAGAAGAAAAACCTGAGAATACAAACCTAACTCCTAAAGAAGATAAAACTGAGAATGCAAACCTAATTTCTGAAGATAATCATACCCTTGATTTAATTTCTGATGATGTAAACCTGTTTGCATCGAAACCTTCTTTAGAAACACCTGAATTTGAACATGAAAAGCCTGTGCCCGAGAATACAAAGCCAACTTTAAAAGATAAACCTAGCCTTGACTTTCTATCTGATGATGAAAACTTATTCGCATCAGGACCTACATTACAAAAACCTCCTTTGATACAAGAAAAACCCGTGCCTGAAAATTCCAAACCAATTTTAAAAGAAAAACCCAGTTTAGATTTTCTGTCTGATGATGAAAACCTATTTGCTTCGAAACCTGAATTAGATAAACCTTCGTTGGCACAAGAGAAACCTGTGCTTAAGAATAAAATTGTAACTACAAAGGATAAACTTGCCAGTAATTTATCATCCGATGATGAAAATCTCTTTGCATCAGTCCCTTCATTAGAAAAACCTATTAAAAAAGAAAAGCCAGCCCTTGACAATAAAAACCTAGAATCGATTAGTAAATCATCTGACGATGAGCTATTCTCGTCCTTAGAGAAAACAGAAATACCTAAATTGTCTGAAAATAAATTACGTCAACAAGACTCAAAATCCGATGAAGACTTATTCAAAATTCCTGCGAAATCGGAATTCATACCTAAGCCTCCAGAGACGAAACCTGAAAAATCAGAAAAGAAAGTAGGAAAACTAAAAGTAGGCCTAAATATAAACGTGAATGCTTTGCTCCCAGGAGCATCACCCAAAAAGGTCAAGCCTAATGACCAACCAGATGGTCAGGCCCAAAGTGCGGCTGAAAGCCAAAAGTCAGAACCGAAAATCCACTCTGAAATTCGAAAGCCAGAACCTGAAATTCCAAAACACAATACGGATTCTAAGTTGTTGAAATCTGTGAGTTTTGATGGGAAACCTGAGTCAGATGTGCTAGATAATAAATTGTCTAAGGAAAGGGCTAAGATTCAGGTCAAAAGACGACCCTCAACTAGAAGGGCTAGAAGAGAGGCTGTCAGGAAATCTGGAATCGATTTTGGAGAAGATTCCACTGACAATTCTAGTTCTATTGATGATCCACCTAGGAAAAAACCTGAAGTTAGCAAAGAGGTCGCAAAGGCTAAGGAAATTATACAAAAAATACATCCCGATGCATCTGAAGTTCCAGCCAAAGTATATGATACGACTGCACAGGCCATAACAGACCCTATTGTAGTCGAAAAACAGCCTAAAATTGAATCTGAACCTATTGTTGTCGAAAAACAGCCTAAAGTTGAATCTGAAGTTTCAAACAAACCAACTTACTCAAGAGACGTAAAATCTAAAGTAGTTTACATCTTAAATGACGAAGATATATTCAATACTAGTCCTGTCGAAAGTATAAACGAAAATATAACGAAAAATCTAGACTCAAACATCGGTGTTTCAACTTTAGGTAAAGTCTATCCTGAGAAAAGTTCTAAAAAAGACGCAAAAACATCGCTTTTCGGTGACGAAAATGATGAAGAGATATTTAAACCTAAAACAGTTGTAAAAAAATCAACCATCTTCGATTCTGATAGTGAAGAAGACTTATTTGGAACGACTAGTAAGAAAGAAGAGAGAAAAGTTGAGAAAGTGGAAGTTAAGAAGGAAATAAAGAGAGAAGTGGTGAAGGGGTCTCTCTTTGGTGACGAAGGCGATGACGATGATCTGTTTGGGTTTAAGACTAAGAAGATTGTTGGTAAGTGTTTTTTTTTCTCACAATTATAAGGATAACAAGGGTAAAAAACGGAACCCTGCTACTAGACCTCCGCTGTTTATCTGTCAGCAGGCTGTATCTCAAGAACCCGATTTATTACCAACTAGCTTCTGCCCACGACTTCGTACGCGCATATCCCATTTTTCCCGTTCCCGTAGGAATTTCGGGACGAATTATACACCTCAACCTTCCTCATGAATAACCCCATCCATTGGTGAAAATCGCTTGAAATTTTTTTTGAGTTGAGTATCGCGAACAGACAGACAGACAGACACGGCGGAGGACCTTGTTTTATAATGTGTAGTGATAAGTTGTAGCTATACTGGTACACACGTTTGTTTAGTAGGGATTTAAAGTCATCACGATTATTCGATTTCAATATTAGTATTGATTTTGCTGTTAAGTCGCGTTAAACAATTAAAATTTTCCGTGTCATCTGACAAATGGCTCTATTCAGAAGTCAAACAGTACATATCCTTGACAGATAACGTTAATGTTTTCATTCTATCTTCCATAGATCAAAAACCCCAGCCATCCAGACCAACAGTTAAAGAAACACCCAAACCTACTGAACCAGTGTTTGAAGATCCGCTTTCAATGTTCGGAGATGACGACTAGTGCTACATTTTAACGCTTGGCGGCGCTAGTGTGTATGGAGGTTTGAATCATCTGGTTGCAGCAGAATACCAGTGTTTAACATGGAGCGACTGACCATCTGACTTCCACAGCACAGATACTGGGCCACTTTGGACCTGTAATCAGCTCGCATACAAGTTACATAACATTACGGGCCACCGATGTACAATGAGTTGAATCGCTCGATCGTACCTCGCTATGAATGAAATTGAACTTGCTTGCGAGTTGCTTGTAAGTGGAAACGCGGACTAAAGCCGGCGCTACGCTCACGGCGTGAAAACCTCCGAAAGTCTTGAAACGCCAATCTAGATAGTTTCTCGGCTTCGCGTTCTGCGACCCCTGTCGGTGTCAATCTTTCACCGGCTGGCCTGTTCAGACCTACGCGATATTCGCAACCCAGAGCGATAGCAAACGCCAGGTATGCGGTATTCCTACAGTTCAAACCTAAGAAGACATTGCTACAGTTGTAGATAGCGACACTTACTTGCGTAACTATACAACGTGTAACAGCTAACCCAATACCTGAAAAGGAGTCATTGTATTCATCGCGTTTCGCTATAACCGCAGAACTTCATCCTAAAGGCCCGGCGCGATACCGCACGAAGCCTAGCGTAATTTATCGCTAGCGAATGCCATGTAGATGTGAACAGGGCTTAACACAATACCACGCGGTATGATTGGTTGTCAGAATTTCGATAGTTTGAAATTTACGAATGTCAAATCGAGTTTTAAAAAAGTTCAGTTTATGTAGAGCGTTGTCTCTGTCATTCGTATCCGTGTGACCGTCTTTTTCTAAAACACGATGTGTCATGTTAACAACCTGGTACTGTAGTTGGATAGCTTTTTAATTTATTACAAGCTGCGTTGATTGGTTTATTTAAATGCTTTGGAGAATAGTATGTAAGGTCTTTTGAAAGTGTATTTTGTTTTAGCTAGTAGTTAAGTAAATTAACAAAAATTTGATTGATTAGCAGTCATAAACTGTTTAGATCGTTTGAAACTAAAATAGCCTTCATGATTAATGAAATTTTTATAGACGCCCATTTGCATTACAAATCATTAAATGCATTGTTTTGCATTCGAATTCAAATCATCTTTTTATTTCTGTCAATGGTTTTTTGATTGAAGATTGACAGAGACAGAAATAAAATCTGGGCCCATAACCTATAAATATATTCTTCTGGAGCACATCTTCCACACATTCAAAACATTAGTACTCATCAGTAAACATTAGTACTGACTGTATCTTATTTTGATATAAAACCAACAGCTATTATACATTTTTAGATTACTTCTAGTCAAACGCGAAATTCGATCAAACGCGAGTCTATCAGTATCAATGATTAAAAAAAAAAACTTTTTTTGTCGTCAAATGCATTTAGTGATTTGTCTTGTGGGATTAAACGTACAGTCATGGAAAATCAGTTATCAACAAAATAATCTGTATTGTACACAAGCTTTAAGACAAAGCAGTTAATATAATAACTAGAAATGGTGGCCTTTTGGTGACATAGCACGTAGTGCAAGCGTCAATATTATTACTATTTTTCTCAGAGCACGGCAGCAATTGGAGATGTCATTTTTTATAATATAACAGGTGGCAGCACGGAAGCGTCAGGTCTAAGCACCTGTCAAAGCTCTTTTTTTTGTTTTTTTTTCCTCTTTGGCAACTGAGCCCATGATGTCTGCTCTGCCAGTGTCATGTGGTGACGGCAGATGCGATGCAGTGAGCCGTCGAGCTTTGCACTTTTGAGTATCTAAAGTGTTAGTAGTTGAAAGGACTTAACATTTTTTTTTAAATATGCTTTTTTTTTTGTTGAATATTCATTTAAAAATTTACGTCAACGTCAAGTGTACGTCAAAGTTACGTTTTCGTAAGTACCGCGAACTGTTGGCGAAAGTTTTCCTGAAAACCCTCAGTGTCACGGGCCGTCACTTTTATGCCGAGGCACTCAATGACACGCTTGGTTTGTAGGTACTGTCAAAACTATGCAACCTTTGTTTTTGTATAACTATTTTTTTGCCGCCGGGTTGTCTCTGTGTTATTATTCAATTCAATTTTGCATAATTTGTATGCGATTATGAGCTTTGAACTTATTTAATATAGAATTTATATAAGATAGATGTTATAAAACAGTTAATTTAGAGCAAACAAGGAAACCCAGTGTAGGTATGCTTGTCATTGTTTAAAGGACTCTACTTATTTGGAAGAATTCTACTTATTTGCTATTAAGTTAGTTTTAGGAATTATAAAATCGTTATATTAACAACATACATACTAGCGTCATCTTTTGACAGAGCTTCTTAAATGAGCCCACTATACACGGGCCATTTTTGATGTACAGGCGCCGCCACACAAGGTACAACAATATGTCAAATTTCTTTGAAATTTTCATGTTTATCGCATGAGCATTAGGTTCAAGGTTGAATGGGAAAATTAGACAGTTTCGGGTAGCCTGATGTGCTGGCGTCTGTACAGTCATGGAAATGCCTTTTTTTTGCGAATTGACTGTTTTGTGGTAATTTAACAGTCGTAAAAAATGGGTACAACTAAAAGAAGTGTGTCAGACTGCTGAACTGTTGCCAGTATTGGCCACTAAAATGGAGCCTAACAGAATTATAAAAAAAAGTATTTATTAAAAGAACAATTACTTATTTTAGCGCCTTATGTATGCTTCTGCCACTAAGCGAACATTCCAATGTTATTTAATTTTATTTTAAAATGTTTATGTTTATTAAATTTGTTAGTTAAGAATATAAAAGTTTTTATTAGGTAGAGACGCCAGTACATCAATGTACAACAATCTGTCAAATTTATTTAATAGATTTTCAACTTTATCGCTGAAAGTTTAGGTTCAAGGTTGATTGGGAAAATTTGACAGTTTCGGGTAGCTTGATGTGCTGGCGTCTGAACTAATAATATTTACACTGTGGTAAGAAATTCAGTTACTGGTTTTCGCAAAATAAAATCATGCATATTCTTTCAATGATCATGAAATTATGGAGATTAATTTAAATTATAGGAATTAAATGTCTTTTTCGTAATTAATATAGTAATTATGATATGATTGTAAATAATGTTGTTTCTATTGTTATTTTGTTATTGGCTCGTTACAGCTTGCTATACAAAGTGCCTACGGAATTATTCTTGTATGAAATGTAATAAAATGTTATACTTTTGTTTTGGGATTTTCATTTTAAACCTTAATACCTCTGCGTAAAGTGCATAATGCTGCTGTACGCCTAAAGACCACGTCACACTGAGAGGCCACGCAGCGAAATATTATAAAGCTGAAGATTTTATTTGTCTGTTTGGTTGAACGCGTTAATCTCAGGAACTGCTGGTACGAATTGAAAAATTCTAAGAGGAAGGCTATGGGCTATATAACATCACGCTACGAGACCAATAGGAGCGGAGCATTCTTGAAAAATGTGACTCGGACGAAGTTGCAATTCCCGTTTTCAAAAATACAAAATCATATTATTAAAAAAAACCTAATTTGATTGGTAGTTCCAGAGACTAGCGCGTTCAAACAAACAAACTTTTCAGCATTATTATATAAGTTTAAAAATTATTAGGTACAGTATAAAATAAATATTGGTGTAGTTTTTTAAGATACAGTATAGAATTTTATTACGTAAGTACACAAAATAGTACACGAGGCGGCGTCATGGGCTTGACGCCTATCGGCAGGATTGGACCACACTAGCCCAAAGCTGGGAAGAATGGGAAGCCTTTGCCTTGCAGTGGGACGGAATAGTCTCAAAAGAAGTCTCAGTGAGCGAGATTGAAAACATCGCGTAACGTCGTAATGCTACTTCGTCGGTAAAAGTCGCATGCTAGAGCCCCTAAGGATACCCACTGAACCCCGTTAAATAACTTTTTGTCTGGCGGCTTATTGATGCGCCGCCTCTTCTAACATCGTCTCGTCCAAGCAAGTCCTATCGGTAAAGGCGTTAAATCGTTATTAATTAAATTATGGATACCTATGTCTAACATGTTTCAATAGTGGGCAGACTGCCAGAAGTAGACTGTTGTGTGTTTGTCTTTATGCTTTTTATGCCAACACGTCTATATGTATAAACAGACTAGAAACGGGTATTTGTGTGTCTGAATTTCGAAATACTTGAAGTCCAGTCGTCTAACTATGTTGTGAAATCGACTAAAGCAGTTTGACATGAAGTAGTCAATTTGTAAAAAAAATGTGTCACTGTCAATGTCAATAATTAAACGCCACTGTCGCATGGCAATCACACGGTGGTCGATTGTTTTTTTAAATAAATACTGCTAAAATGAAGGTCCCAGAGAAAACTAAAGAAAAAAAGGAGAAAATAAAGAAGAAGGAGAAGATAAAGCCTAAGAAAGAACATGTTTTAATTGTTGCACAAGAGATAAAGTTTGCACGGCTGCTGTCGGGCAACGAAAAGAAAACCCGCGATAAAGTGCTAAACTCGCTGAAAAAGTGGCTTTTAAACTGCTTTCAGAAAGGATATGGTTAGTACCTTTATTCCAGTAGCTATTTTTTACATATTTATGACATTTTGTCAAAAAAAACTGCATCTAAGTGTCTTTCAGCAGTTAACCTCAAAATAAACCTAAATGTGCGTTGTATATATTTTGCAAGCTGTTTTCGTTGAAAAAGGCGTTTCAATGACTCAAATATGCATGCTAAATATTTATTTGCAAGGTTATTTGGTAAAATTATGTCGAATCTAATCACTGAAAGGTAAAAAATGCCATGCTCACACACATGTTAAGAAAAGCAGTTTGTTCATTTTATTGATTATTCCGACAGTTACTTGTTGCTGCTAGGCTAGGCTGAAGGATTTGCCTTGAGGACTTAAATAGGGTCCTGGCTGAATGACTGAGTCAGTTTTTCCAAAACTGCCTAAAAAAAGGATTGTTATTGTTGATTATGTACGCAATAAACATTTTGACTGACTTATGTTGTTCGTATCCCAACATATTGTGAAGTTATCTCATACAATATGACTGTTTTTT
>NDFZ01002505.1:4777-18673 GCA_002192655.3 Mamestra configurata
GCCTGACGCAGGCCCCGACGTCCGGAGGACAGAGTGGAGCATACGATGGAGGTGTGTCCTCGTCGAGGCGATCGGCGGTGGCGACCTCTCGCGCCCGGCCCTGGTTAAATGCATGGTACGGAGTGAGGAGGCTTGGAAAGCAGTCACCTCCTTCTGCGAAGCAGTAATGCTAGCGAAAGAGGAGGCGGGCCGCGCGTGGGAAAGACAAGGCCTTCGCCCCAACCGCTGCTACAGGAGAAGGCGCCCCGGGCGTCGGGAGCCCCCGGCTACTGTAGGCGCGGGCCTGCGGACGGCGAGCGTTGGGTGGCTCGCAGTCCGATCACCACCAGGCCTGGGTCGATGGCGCGTTGTGTTCCACGCGCGCCTCAAAGAGATGTTAGCATTGAAGACGGGGCCCGCTAGGGTCAGAGCCTGCCAGGGTTGCGAAATTTGTGGCTGTGGCGCCTCTCCAGCCACTCCCCAAAGAGGGCCTTACCGCCGCAACTGTGGCGTGTCCAAGAAAAGAGAGGCCTGCCATCTTTAAGCCGCGTATCCACTAAGCAATCAAACTCCATAAGAATCTACCTTTCCGAATGGACAGTAGAGTCACTTTATTAATGCAATATTATTATTTTTACTGAACTGTAAACGATGACGTTCAAAAGTGCCGTTTAATGGCCTAATTGAAATAAACGTTTTGATTTTGACTTTGACTTTGCAACATTTGACGCGCAACACGGAACGCCCAATATGTTCAGCAACGTGTACCTACAACAACACGTGACGTTGCCAGCAGGCGCGCAACTTTGACAATGTTACTAAATAAAAATTCCTCGTTGCCGTTCTACATGTTGTGCACCAAGTCGCGCGTCAAATGTTGCCTAGTGGATACATGGCTTTAGAACCGCAAAGTTATGACTGTTCTCCAGACAAATGCGGTATTCGCAAACCAAAGCGGTAGCGAAAGCCGAGTGGGTACCTATGCTGTAATTCCATTATTCAAATCAAGCGCATATCACAACCTCCATGAGTAGCGAAACTTACTTGCGAAAAATGTCCCACCTAGGTCTACCTTAGCGGTATGGCGATAGTTTTGTCCTCTAACCGTGGAACTCCATACAAAAATACCGCGTAGGTCCAGACAGGCCGCGAACTGTAGATGCTATTTACTTTGTGTTTTTCTTCTAGCAGAATGGTGGTCGCCACAGAACCCGGTGGTGGACCGCTGCTACCGCCGTTCTACGCCGGACGATCGATTCTCATCACTGGTGGATCTGGGTTCTTAGGGAAGGTACGTTTTATTCATCATCATCCAAAGTCTGATCTGACTTCACCCACTGCTAAGCATAGCTGCATAGCCCGCTCTTTTCTTGTGCCAATCCCCACGTTCCTGTGCTAGCCACATACCGGTGCCACCCACGATGGCAACAATGTCATCTGCCCATCTCTCCGCCGGTTACCGCGTCTTGGCTCGTTTTACTTACATGATTCAAATCTAATGTTACCAGTTTATAATATTCTTACTCCTTGGACTCAGGCCTCCTCTCTGGGCTCTCCCAGTAACACGGCCCAGACCCTCTGATCTGGGCCGTAATCTACCACGCGGATACAGTGCGGTTGGTGCCAAATGTATTTAATTTTGTAATGTTTACCTTCACTGTTTGCTGAGAGCAGTGGTAACGAAATAATTTACACAAAGTAAACCGCCTGCCTCGGTTATAAACCGCGACCTGCAACTTGTAAGTGTGCCACCAGGAATTTCTAAGTAGTAGCCCAAAATCAAAATCAAAGTCATTTATCAAATTAGGCTGAGTGCCAGCACTTTTTGAACTCAAAGTTCTACATAAAGACAGTCCCCCAAAACGCCCACCCGTCACGAGCAAAGTCTACTGGTTAATGATAATGACTCACTCCATTTTACATGGTAATATAGAACTGTCATTAGAGAGAATACATTCTGTAAAGTTTATTTTCCGACAGGTCCTGATAGAAAGGCTACTTTCAACATGTCCGGACGTGCATGAGCTACATCTGCTGATGAGAGACAAGCGCGGACAAGAACCGCTCAAGAGATTGGCACAGCTCAAGCAATCACAGGTAAGGGGTAACAATACATAGAGACACCCAGTTTCTGAAAAGCTAATTAAGAACTTGTCGATCTTAAACTCATTTGTAGCGAATTGGTAGTTATTAATTCACTCAGCCAATCGGAGCAGTCAATACGAATAACTGTCTGTTTGCTTGTTTTTGTGTTGAGACTTGGAAACTGGGTGTTAATCTGTCTCAAAATTGTTTCATTTGGGTTGAGGTAGGGACTTCAATAAACTTGGCAACGACTTCCGAAAGTCAAATGTAAAAGAAATTTAATTTGTTCAAAAGATTCGTCTGCAGGGCATTTTGTGCTATTTTAGATTAATTTTTCATTAAGTAGGTCAGTACCAGCTTGAAGTTTCTGCCGGATTTATAAAAACATGAAACCTAAAACAAAACTGAAATAATCTGATGTACAAAATTTTATGCACTAGGTAACTGTCATCCCTGGTCATACCAGCGACTTGATTCGAAGTAAAAGAATAAGACTACTTTAATGCTATTCGTAAACAATCTTATCGAAAAAAGTTAGGTGAAGTGAGATTGAAGTGAGTTGCCAATCCCTTGCATCAAGTAGATTGACAGCTCTTCACCAAAGATTTCACGGTGAATTTTTTACAGAATCGACCGGATATACCTATTACGTGCCCTTCAATATAGACTTGACGTAATACGTTATGTTTCCCTTTGACAGGCATTCGATAACATCAGAGCCAGATGCCCATGGCAGCTAGACAAACTGCGAGTGGTGTCAGGAGACGTAGCCAAACTGCGCCTTGGACTCGACGACGCCGCGCTCACCCAGTTGCAGGAGGTGCGTAAATGGCCAGTTTATTACTGCAGCTTCAACCGCTTAGTGGTCGAAATTCTTAGGACCCGCCAGGGTCAGTGCCTGCCAGGTTTGCGGAATTGTTCGAAAGAGTTACCGCGTCCCTGGAACGAAAAGGGTATTTGATGGAACACGGGTGGGTTTTAGTCACTAAGATTCTGACACTCTCTCCCGCTCCGGCCAGAGCGGGAGGAGTCGTTTGATGATTTCCTGTAAATAAAAAAAGGCCTGAAAACTGAATACAGAGCAAATTTTTATGAGATATATTGGCACACAGAGGAGATGCGAACAAGGTAAGGAAAGCCGACTCTGGCCTCTTTCTGTTCTAATTAGAGTAAATAAATCGTGTATTTCGTCGGCAGGTGTCGGTGGTGTTCCACAACGCTGCGACCATCAAATTCTGGGAGAGCCTGGATACGGCGCTTCATCAGAATGTCACGTCTGTCATTGCTCTCATGGACCTCTGTGATCAGCTGCCCAAACTTGAGGTTAAGATTTCTTCCAAGTGATTAATGCTCATGCCATTTTATCTCTTCACCAACCTTGGTTGACCGGTAATGTAATATTATGCTCTCTCGATCATGCAGGCCCTAGTTCACGTATCGACGGCCTTCAGCAACGCAGAACATCGCCACATCGAGGAGCGCGTGTACGCTGCGCCGGTGCCGCTCGCCAGTCTACGCGCCGTGGTGGATGCGTTGCCGCCACCTTTACTGCACGATTTCACAGAGAGGTAAGTGCTGCACAGCCCAGGGATCCTGTCACAACACCGCCAGATCGAAGAGCGCGTGTACGCGGTGCGCGGTGCCGCTCAGCAGTGTACGCGCCATGGTGGATGCCTTGCCGCCGCCTTTGCTGCACGAGCTCACTGAGAGATAAGTGCTGCTTCACAATCTCGAAGTCACGCTTCACTTGCTCGTGGCTGAGGTGGGCTCGCTAATGTTGGCTGAGTGGGCCTGAGTTTACTCCACATGCTTATCTTGTTGAGAAAGCTCGCCTCGTTCGCCCTTCTTGTGCGACAGTTCGCTCAGCTCCCTCGTGTGATAGATGGGCTCGCTTCACTTGCTCACTTCTTTAAATAGTAGGTTGTTCCAATCGCTTTTTATTGCTTATTTCGGTCCAAATTAAGTCTGTTCTTCTGATTTGTATCAAGAAAGGTCACGCTACGCTCGCTAGTCTCATGGATAAGCGTGTTCCACTCGTCAGCTCGTAAAAACTGGTCATAGTTCTAACCTAACCTTCTTTACCAAAAATGGTATTAAATTACTCAGCCATAATGCCTGGCGATTAGTCACCAGTACCTACAGCTGTAAGTTCGTTTTGCTGGTGCCATTTGAGCGCTGTTGCAGTACCAGAGTGAAAATATGACATTTATTAACCTTTTTAAATCGGTCATGACTTATTTTCAAATCATTTTGCGTCTTCCAGATTCATATCACCAAAACCCAACACATATGTATTCTCCAAGGCAGTGGCGGAGTCCATGATCGACACGCGCCCCGGAAGACACTATGCAGCCGCCATCGTCAGGCCTTCCATCGGTGAGTCTCTCAGGTTTCTTCCTCCNTCAAATAATTTTGCGTATTCCAGATTCATATCACCGAAGCCCAACACATATGTATTCTCCAAGGCAGTGGCGGAGTCCATGATCGACACGCGCCCTGGAAGACACTATGCAGCCGCCATCGTCAGGCCTTCCATCGGTGAGTCTCTCAGGTTTCTTCCTCCACTCCACTCGAGATATCCGCCATGGCAGCGGAAATAAACCCTCGACTAGGGAAATAAAGCCATAATAATATTATATTCTCTTGGTAACAAACTTTTCTTGAGTCTCTAGAAATCTTGCGAAGTCAATTATAGCCTGATTTAATTTGAACCTTGTATTTGGCTGCCACATGATTCAAGTGGTTCTAAGTGAGACAGCCGTAAAGAGGCTAGATTACTGGGGAGAGTAGGCTGAAGTGTAACTATTTTTCTCCAGTAGAAATTTAACCACTCTAAAATCTTTTGACTTCACCTGTACCTTCACCAGGGGTCTAAACGAAAGCAGGCTTGATTTTCTGTACAGTTCATTTTTTTTTCTCCTCCAGTTGTATCTTCCCACCGCGACCCATACCCTGGATGGATAGAGAACCTGTCAGGCCCCAGCGGAGTAATAGTGGGCTGCGGGAAGGGGCTACTGCACGCCTTCAACCTGCACCATACCGCCAGAGCTGACCTAGTACCCGTTGACGTCACCATAGACACCATGCTCGCCGTGGCTTGGGAAATCGCTACGGACAAGTAAGTGTAAACAATGCCAAGCTTGCATATAGAGAGTCCTCCAACCTGAACCAGGCGGCCAGGGTCGACCTTGTACCAGTTCACTTCACCATGGACACCTTGCTCGCTGTGGCTTGAGATATCGCTACGGACAAGTAAGTGTAAACAATGCCAACCTTGCATATAGAGAGTCCTCCAACCTGAACCAGGCGGCCAGGGCCGACCTTATACCAGTTGACGTCACCAAAGACACTATGCTCACTGTGGCTTGAGAGATCGCTACAGACAAGTAAGTGTAAACAATGCCAAGCTTGCATATAGAGAGTCCTCCAACATGAACCAGGCGGCCAGGGCCGACCTTGTACCAGTTCACTTCACCATGGACACCTTGCTCGCTGTGGCTTGAGATATCGCTACGGACAAGTAAGTGTAAACAATGCCAACCTTGCATATAGAGAGTCCTCCAACCTGAACCAGGCGGCCAGGGCCGACCTTATACCAGTTGACGTCACCAAAGACACTATGCTCACTGTGGCTTGAGAGATCGCTACAGACAAGTAAGTGTAAACAATGCCAAGCTTGCATATAGAGAGTCCTCCAATATGAACCAGGCGGCCAGGGCCGACCTTATACCAGTTGACGTCACCAAAGACACTATGCTCACTGTGGCTTGAGAGATCGCTACAGACAAGTAAGTGTAAACAATGCCAAGCTTGCATATAGAGAGTCCTCCAACATGAACCAGGCGGCCAGGGCCGACCTTGTACCAGTTGACGCCACCATAGACACCATGCTCGCTGTGGCTTGGGAGATCGCTACAGACAAGTCATCATCATCATATCAGCCGAAAGACGTCCACTACTACGACATAGGCCTCCCCCAATGGCCCAAAGAGGGGGGACAAGTAAGTGTAAACAATGCCAACCTTGCATATAGAGAGTCCTCCAACCTGAACCAGGCGGCCAGGGCCGACCTTGTACCAGTTGACGTCACCAAAGACACTATGCTCGCTGTGGCTTGAGAGATCGCTACAGACAAGTAAGTGTAAACAATGCCAAGCTTGCATATAGAGAGTCCTCCAACATGAACCAGGCGGCCAGGGCCGACCTTGTACCAGTTGACGCCACCATAGACACCATGCTCGCTGTGGCTTGGGAGATCGCTACAGACAAGTCATCATCATCATATCAGCCGAAAGACGTCCACTACTACGACATAGGCCTCCCCCAATGGCCCAAAGAGGGGGGACAAGTAAGTGTAAACAATGCTGAGCTCCCCATTTGGACTGGAGAACTATTGATGGATCATCGATTAGATTCCGCGTTTCCTCCGCGACTCAGAAAGCACGTTAAGCTATTGGTCCCGGCTGTCTTTTAAACTTCTTTGACAGTCGTTACGGATAGTCCGAAGTCAGAAAACCTGGACCAGTCTTGCCAAAGGGTATACAGTTACTGGGTTGTTGAAGTCAGGCAGACAGTCGCTCCATGTAAAATACTGGTATTCAGCTGCATCCGGGTAGACTGGAAGCCGACCTCGACATGGTTGGGAGAAGGCTAGGCAGTTTAATTTGTCTGTAAGTCGTATTAATCGTTGGCGTTTATCCCCAGGTCTCCCGAAGTCCGCGTCTACAACTCCTGCTCCGAAGAGAACCCCATCACTTGGGGCTCCTTCCGGAGCATCATGCTGAACGCCACCAGGAGCCATCCCGTCGATAGTGTGCTCTACTACCCCTTCATAGTTGCAGTGAAGAATAAGTAAGTTCTTCTTCTGCGGGGGGTGCGGATTGTTTGAAAAAGTAACCGCAGCTCTGGAACGCAAAGGGCATTAGGAGGGTTTTAGTCAGTAAGAGTCTGACTCTCCCTCCCGCTCCTCCCAGAGCAAGAGGAGTCATTTGATAATTACCCATTCCCGTCCTAAATTAAAGTTCTTCTGCTTCGTGTTTACGGCACATGTAAATTTTGTATTCAGCACACACTCTCGAAAACTGACTCCTATCACACTGCTTTAAAGCACTCCGCACTTGTGCGGAAAAGTCCGCCTGTTCACTTTACTGTATATTTATAAAATTAGGATGGCCGCGAAGCCGCTTCCACGAATGTGTAAGGCAACCCACGAAAAAGCATCCTTAAGCCATTTTTAACAATTTTATTATTTTGTTCTAAAAATAATGTCTATATGATTTTGTTTTGAGTGTTTGTTGAATATTGTCGTTTGATACATGTGGGAAAAAATCTATTCGGCCTCAGCTGCAATGAAAATTATATAGAGAAGTCCGATACCACCTCTGAAGTCAAATACTATGACGCCTATCGTATACAGCTGCCATAGAAAACGGCGTTTTCGCAAGAGGGACACACATATTTGTTTAATTATTCTCGTTTGTTTTTCTGTCAATTTTGATTTTATTTTAACTGTTAGTATAATATTTTTGCATATTTCTAGATAAACTGTTTAGATAATAAATATTATTTTCATGTATATTTCCCTATTGGGTCTCCTTATCCCCTTCAATACTAGGTAACATCGCGGCAGCCCAAGGCGCAGGTGGAGAGACGCACTTGACTCTATAAGAATATTTATAATAATTTATTTGCTACAGATATCTGTACAAAACCCTGCAGATGATGCTGCAGACAGCACCGCTGTACGTCGCCAACTACATAGCGAAGGCCTGTGGAGTCAAGATGCAGTAAGTTCATCAATGTATTGGGAATCTGCTAATCCCTTGATAGATAGATCAGAGATTTTTATAAGAAGAGGTCATCTAGATAAATAAATAGTAAAGGCCGAATAGTTGATGAGCTCACAATCTCATGTTCAGATGAAAAACATCGGCAGCTTGACGCGGTTTTTTTAAAGAATCATGAGATTGTGAGCTCCAGGCACTAGTCGTCTAGCATATATCCTGATCAGGGATGTTAGGAGCTGTGTAACATGTATCCGAAGTTATCGGATATCCGAAATAAAAATCTATCTGCAACCGTGTCCGAATCCGATATAAAAGTTTAGGATAATTTCGGAT
The DNA here is from genome assembly GCA_002192655.3 of Mamestra configurata. Taxonomy (NCBI): domain Eukaryota; kingdom Metazoa; phylum Arthropoda; class Insecta; order Lepidoptera; family Noctuidae; genus Mamestra; species Mamestra configurata. Next base: position 12,961 of record NDFZ01002505.1, read on the forward strand.
ACGGGCGCGAAGTTTAAAGGTGAGCACACACGTATACGATTGTCTGATCCGATTCGGGTTGCCAGATGCTGGAGGAGTTATTAATCCGTATAAAAAAAAAACAAAATCCGTAACTCACATTTGAAAGACTTCAGCATCATAGAAAAGATGTCAGGAGTAATTAGATATTGCTTGTATGAATCATCCTCATCTGACCTCAGAAAGGGGCAGAGGTCAGATTTTTCTTGATCTGTCAGAATCACATTAATGCTAAATCACGTACAAGCACTAGATTTCTCGTACATCTGGCAGCTCTGATACGACTACCGGGAGAGAAACCGGAGCGTTTGTTTCCAGCCTAAATGAGACACGTTATGCCACGTTTTTCTAATCCGAAATAATTTTGTTCGCGTGGAATGCCTTTTAGTTTTTGCAACATAAATGTATTCCTTTTTTCTTTAGACGGACTAACGACTTCAAAACTTAACTCTACTCCAGCTATAATACGGGTAGGTACCTACAGTTTACTATCAATAAACACTGCCCGAGTTTCATTCCAACTACGCAGATTGACGCACTGCGCAAGTTAGCAATTTTATTAGACTCATGAAGAATGACAGATGCAATTGCAATAATGATTTGATAGTCAATTTTCTCATAACAATATGCCAACGGACTGGGGAGTTTATTGCGACTTCTTCTTCCCAGATGATGTTCCTGTAAAATGTAAAGTAAATAACTACTTTGTATTTTTTGCTTACGAAAAATATATCTGAGGTCTTCAGAATAACCCATTTCATTTGATATTTCATACGGCACGGTTTGATAAACCATTTTTTGTAACTTACAAAAATATTCAAAATTTATTTATTAACGTAACGCGTCCGCATTTGGATCACAGAAGTTCATAATGTATCTTGGAAATAAATCGGTCCAGTAGATTCAAAGCAAATTGGTTGTGGCAGACGGACACACAGGTAAACACGAGTGAACAAGGGTAATGTTTTCTTCCTAATTCTGGCGTAGGTACCTAGGTTTCTACGGAAAATCAAGTCGAAGCTCCAAAGTCTTGAGCATCGACGCCGAGTTGCTAGCTTATCGGTTTCTATTGCTTGCATTTTGGAGAGTGTGCGACGGCTTTGCATAAGCAGTTATATTTAATCCCGCCAAACCCGTTCCATCATTGGACCACAACACGTACGGCGATGCGCCAGCGGTACATGGTGGACATTCATTGTGCGTACAGCTAAGGAGTGGAATTCCCTGCCAGAGTCTGTGTTTCCTGATAGCTACAGCTGGGAGTATTTAAGTCAAGAATGAATAGGTTACTTCTAGGCAAGCGTACTCCATCTTCGACCACATCATCGCTTACCATCAGGTGTGATGGTGGTCCTATCAATAGAAAAATAAATTGCTAACTACCCTTTAAAATGCTGTTTCTAAGTCTAAATTAATAAATGGCTTTTGCAATCTCTTTTTAACTATACATTGCTGGTTCCAGACTTAGCCTAGTAACGGTCAGCGAACGCCTGCAAGCTATGAACCGCGTTCTGACGTTCTTCACGACTCGCGAGTGGAAGTTCAGCACAGACAACGTGCAGCGTCTCCGGGACAGACTGTCTCGACAAGACAGGGCTTTGTACAACCTGGATGTGAGGGTCGTCAAGTAAGTGAATGATACAATATGCTATGTTCGTCAACTGCTTAGCCTTTTCCCAACTATGGCTTTTTTTTTGGACGTGACACCTCGCAGTTCAGAACTCTAACGCTGGTTACTGCTTAACCGGACTATCCTGTGGTGGCCTCAAATAAATTTAAGGCCTCCAGCCAGGGCTTACAAACTAAGCTAAATTAAACTAAATGACCGCTCGCTAGGGCATCCCCTGTGGCATTCGGACCTCGGCTTAGCGGCGTCATTTCGGGTAACTGGGTTGGGTTCAGCTTCCAATCTTAAAGGATGCAGCTGAATACCAGTAGTTTACATGGAGGGACTACTTATTCGACTTTTACAACCCAGTAACGAGGTCACGGTAGGAATAAGGGTAATGACTAAGGATCGGCGTAGGTAGTCCTAAGTGCTTTTGGGTTAATGAACCTGAATGATAATGTTTATATGGACATGCCCCGATTCCCGCGATTATTTTTCTGAATGTCGATGTATCAAATGAAGTTTAAGATATGATAAGTACGCACAACGACTTATATCAAACTGCTCATTTCCGGTATAAGCTGATCCCGCGCAGCATATCTTTGTTAAGATAACGGTCGCTTAATCCCAGGAATAGCACTACGTATGCCCATCACTAGTAATAACGATATGGCATCGTCCTAACACATAGGCGCCGAATTAACGCAACGATCGCGTATTCGCGCGATGATCGCTTTGTGTTAGGACGACGCCAAAGCGATCATTGTACGAATACGTGATCGTCGCGTTAACTTGTTCGGCAAAACCGGTGCTACGACGCATTCTGGTTTGCCTAACTTATTATCGCGTATTCAGGCAATGATCGCTTTGGCGACGCCAATACGGTCAAATGAAATCAGATAGCGAAATGACTCATACATAAGTGATGGGTATCAGTACATAGGTAGGCAGTAATAAGCTATTTGGCTCATATTACATTTATTTAAAACTCTTTATTTCGTATAGAATTTGGCCGAAGGAACCTAAAAGACAACATTCAGATCTTGGATTAAGTCTGCCGTGATGTATCACCATATGTCAGTAGTGGTAGTGATGATGATTCTTTCCGTAGCTGGGACGAGCATGTCTGCAACTTCGTGAAGGGCACGCGCAAGTACCTGCTGAAGGAAAAAGATGACAACATTCCTCATGCCAAGAAACACATCGAGAGGTAAAATAAGTTTTTCTTTAAAGACTTTCATATAGAGACCGACCGAACGACCGAATTTGTAAAAATTGGGACTTGATTTCAGTATTATATCAGCTTTTTAGGCTTCGTTTCCGTGGCATATCCTACAGAAACCTTTTTTTTGGGACAAAGACAGTCTATTTTATAACAGTGAAATAATTTTCGTAATCGGATCTGTAGGTTCGAGAGGCGGCTGATATGTTTGCGGCCTAGGTTTTCCAGAGTCCTTTTAGGTACAAACATACAAAATTAACTCTTTTTTGTTGTTAAGATTGAAACCTTACCTACTTCGTTCACTCTTATTACACAAAAAAAAAAATCGAAAATGAAAACATATTTTCGGATTCGGCTGGTTTCGGCCCAATTTCGGCAATTTGTCGTACTTACGGGTTTTTTTACCAGCTCCGGATTCACAGGTAGCTAAAGTCTTTTGACAAAACCAGTCAGGAAATTTCAAATAAATCTTCAACTACACCTAGGTACCTACTTACTGAGTTGATCAATTCCCAAAGCGCGCTAATCTCTGGAACTACCAGTCGGATTTGGAGAATTCTTTTTGTTTTTGATAGCCACATTCATGAGGAAGCCTATAGGCCTAAATATACGGGAACGGGGAAATAAAACCGGGATATGTGCGTACGAAGTCGCGGTCATAAGCTAAGTAGTAGATTAAATATATGTGCGTAGTCAATAAAAAATGGTCCTTTTACACTTAGGTACTAATCTAATTTTTCTATTTTGTTTCCAGATTACGTTTCGTTCACCACATAGTCCTGCTGGTAATAGCTGTATTAGCATACAGGTTCTTAATGTTCATAATATCCAAGTTTGAATTCACGAAGATGGTTTCATAAAATGTTAGAGAAGTACCGACCGACCTAAGATTGTAATATAGTATGCCTAGTATATTTTTGACAGTTCTCTCTGTAAAATACTTTGACATTTTGGTGTGATTGATTCTATAACATGGTTTATTTTTTGCATAAAAAACCTAGTAAGGATAATTGATTACGACCCTGTACCGAATGCCCCAGCGATCAGAAAATGCCCCGAGGCTTACCTACATTATAGGATTTCTGAATTGAATTGAATTGTGTACTGATGATAAATAATATCTATGCCGTTTCCTAAACATTTAGCTTGTAGTGTAGATAACTGTTATATTTTTGATGGAAAAGTGATATGTATTTATCAGTAAAGTTTTTGTTATTACTTTTTAAATTATAAAATTTAATATATTTAAAGGGAAAATTAATATACAAGCTGAGATTGTTTTATTTGCCTTCAATCCTGAAACCTTATACTTCTTCTTCTTTTCGAGTTGATGGTTAACTGCTTAGACTTTTTTGGGCCCAGTAGATGGCCACGTTTATTGCAGCGACGGTGGCATTAATTAAATCGCCCAAAGTACACACACCACAGTACAGGTGCATGAGCACTTGGGGCACTTCAGCGTGTGGCTCAAGTTTTGAACAGGAGCACCGCACTCACTTTGTGTATCCGACGGGTCTATTAAACCCCATTTCGCATAGTTGTGTCGGCAGCGGCCAACTTGGGTGCGCAACCAATTCAGTGCTGACCATATAAGCCACTGCAGATCACGTCCAGGTAGCAGATGTTCCTGGGATTGGAAGTAGTCGGGTGGTAGTGGATGATGGTCTTGGATGGCCTCTGAACCTATAACTTGCTGAAAAACTAAACGTTGACACATAAATTATGAAGAGGTATGTTTCCCAGCCGTGACCAGAGAGAGATCGTAGGTCAGGAGCTCAGAAAAATATCGATGCATACATTTTATATGAATTCGTTCACACACGTCCGGTGCCCGGGACGTGCTGAGCCACGGCCCGAAAATGTGGAGATCAAATTTTTGTATGGACCAATTTGTGGGCTTGCAACTTTGCACCCAAAATAAAGAAAGCGTATGATTATAATTTCTCGATATATATTATGAGAAAATCGTTTTGTATACCCAGACAATAAATCCCATAAAAATTGGATAGTTCCCAATATCCATATCTAATTTTGAAAAAATTGTTTATAATTTCACGTGGCGATGCTAAGATTATGCGCATGCCTCTAGCGGCGAAATTTAGAAGTTGTCTAAGAACGACACTTTGTTATTTAAGTTGAGGTTGAACTAAGTTTATAGTTAGACATGATGATGGATCACGATTACATGAACATAGCTGTTGCTAATAGAAACAGAAATAGAAAATATGATTATGATTTCATTTGCTTCCAAAATACATAATTATGAAGAAAAAAATAGGAGATTGCTTTATTGATTTCACCAGCAACTAGAGTTTGTTCTCCTCATTTTCAACCTTCAAACTATAGGAGTTTACATTCAAACGAAAGATAATGTTATTTTTCATATCTATTAATAGTATCAGACCGACAAAATATCTTAGGAGTTGGCGTATTTAAGATTTTACACCCCAAAATACTCGTAGGTACGCGCCCCTATATTAACAAAAAAAAAGAATACTCTTCGCTATAATAGGTAATGATTTGTGGCTCAAGCCAAAGTTCTTCAAATAGGTAACGTTGTCGATATGATATCCTAAAAGGAGCTATGATAAAAAAGTATCATTGGCCAAAAAAATAAAAACTTTCTCGGTGATGTAAATTGTATCGAAAACTATAAGTGTCGTTCTTCGACAGCTTCACAATTTTGACACTCGAGGCGCTAGTTAGAATCTTTGCATTCCCAATTTTAAATTGACGCTGTTTTATGAATGAAACGAAACGCATTCCAGCACATTTATATACACTAGCAACATTCGGTCAAGCTTCAAATTAGTGATAAAGAACTGCGATCCCAATTTTATTTGATTATGATTAATTTTATCGTA
>NDFZ01002506.1:6395-18674 GCA_002192655.3 Mamestra configurata
AAACATCATCTACCTAGCCTTTTCCCAATTATATTGGGGTCGGCTTCCCGTCAAACCGGATTCAGCCGAATACCAGTATTTTACATGAAGCGTTTACCTACCAGACCTCCACAACACATTAACTGGAAAAAATAAAACATTAACAATAAAACAAAATTAAAAATTGAAAGGAAGAAATTTAATTTCGAATTACAGAAAACCCTTCGCATGCAAGTCTGACTAGCACTTAGACGACCTTTTCAAATATATTTTTTTTGCCGTAGTAATAGTACAGTCCAAACCCGCTATACTATTTTCAACCACTGCAACTCCTGAAGGTTAAAATCCACAACCGCGAGCAGAGAAAAGCACTGAATCGATCGATGACTTCAGAGAAATATTAGGTAACTGTTTTGGATACAGCAGCGATATTAATGGGAAAGCAAGCCTTTATAAAAACATTCAAAGAAGAGATCATAATAATGTTAACAAGATTGAACATACAATTTAGCTTCTCCCAGATGTTTAGTGCATCTCAGTGAATCACAATCTCGCTGATATACAAGTCTGAAAACTTTTCGATTTTTCGAAAACGTATACTTATCAAGCCAATAAAATATTTGCATGTATAATTTTCATTGGCGACCTTTGGCTCAATTCCAAAGGATTAGGTTCACGCATTTTCCTTCAAAACTTAAACGCAAATCAAAGGTTCTCACAAATGTCTCGATCAGCCTTTTCATTCGTTTCGCCCAGTGGATCTCAATGTTTCAGTAACTTTTCACTATTCACAACATTTCTATAGAACAAAGTCCCCCAGTCGCGTTTGTCTGTACCTACGCGATAAACTCAAAACTATTGAACGGAACATACGGACGATAAATTTTAGACGGACGTCGATTGGTGAAGAACAATCGACGTCCGTCTAAAATTCATAACAGTTATGTATTGGCTAAAATATGACGATGACTGTTGAAGATTTCGAAAAAAGATAGGCTGATTGGAAGCGTATACCTATAGCTAATAAAGAGTAGGTATTATATTCTATGTTTTACTACCCGAGCGGAGCCGGGGCGGGTTGCTAGTCTTATTTAAAAACGGGCCAAGTGCGTGTCGGACCACGCACAGTGAAGGGTTCCGTAGAGTTACCCGTGTCGTAAACCATGAGAAAAACTAAATAGCGAATTTTACCACAAGATTGCAAAGTTGCAAACGCACAATCATTTTCTATAGAATTATTACGAAATTCCCCAATTACATTTTTTGAGGTTGGTGGACTATTCAATTCAATTCAAATATTTTATTTCAGAATTACTTCCATATATTGCTAGTAGTTGTACAACTTAGCCTAATGTTAGAATTAAATTAAATTTAGAATAATAAACAATAGTGTACACCAGTTTATTTGGATAAGTGTGTCTGAACACTTACCCACCTTTGTATGAGGGTAGAGTTCCACCGGTCCGCAAACACATTCAGGATGCCACTGGAGGAGGAGCGCAAGCGCGCCATCATGGTAGCGCATCGCTTTCGCATGATCGCTGCAAACCCGTCTACTCACGGTTCCGCGAACATCCATGACGCGCAATATCCCAGAGAGTGAGAGTTCAGGCAGCTGTTCGTAGGTTAAAAAACCCCGTACCCGATTTAAAAACCAACCATTCACTCTTATCGGTATTGTATTTAAGCCCGTGAGCCACTGCATAACTTTCACAGATTTTAAGAAGCCTTCTCATTGCACCGATAGATGGGCTCAGCAGCACCATATCACGCAAACATCGTCTACGTAACAACCGAATACTCGTTCTTTTACAACTATTACGTACTTTTAAATTCGTTATATGTGTTAATGATTTTTTTCTCGACTCCAAAAACGATCCTTGCATGGAAAAATGGTTTTCGCACACCTTCAATATTTTTCAACGACCAATCCAATGACACCCCAAACTAGACACTTTATAGACAGTAAAAAAAAACATCCAAGCCAATTTACGGGTAGAGGAGCTTCCCAATTTTTTTTTTCTAGATTATATTTGACCATTTGGTCGACGTATTTAATATTTCCATACCAAATTCCAACTTTCTAGTGCTAAGCGTCTCTGAGCTAAACCGCGGACAGACAGACGGACATAGTGAAACTATAAAGGTTCCTTATTGACTACAGCACCCTAAAATGTAAAAAAAAAACACTGTACCAAAAAGCAACGCTAAAACGGAATCTTGGTCGGTTCTAACAATGAATGAAAGAAGAACTTTGAAAGCCCTGAAAGCTTTGTTAAATGCACTTTTGTGATTAGTTATAAAAACATAGGATACAATAAAATCTAGTTAGAAAAGAATAGAGACAGCTGTGGAATTCCTGAAAGCTAAAGATATACCCACAATTTAACGAGGTAAACAAAGTCTCCAAGGATTTTGCAGAATAGTTAATAGGGAATATGCATGCATTTTTTTTATTTGCAAAATAAAGTACTTATTATCTCTAGTAAATAATTATATAAGAATTTAAAATACCTTCATCAGTGTTGAAGTTATTAAGCTTCAAAGTTGACAATTAGAAAGAGAAGTCCGATACCAAATCTGACGTCAAATACTATGTCGCCTATACAGCTACCATAGAAAACAGCGTTTTCGCGAGAGGGACAGATATATTTGTTTAAAATAGTTTTATATCGTTTGTTTTTCGGTCTATCTCGATTCTATTTTCACTGTTAGTATTATATTTTTGTATATTTCTAGATAAACTGTTTGGATACTAAATATTTTTTTCATGCATATTCCCTATTATTATGATCATCATCTTTCCATGTAACACGTTTTTCCCCCTATTTTGTCCTTTTTTTTTGAGAGTGGCTTCTTGCAGTTCAACCTATAAGGTTGTCGACTGCTTAACCGGGCTTGCCTGTGGTGGCCTTAATATAATATTAAAGCCTCCAGCCAGGGCTTATAAAAAACTTACAAACTAAGCGACTACACGCTAAGGGCACCCCCTGTGGGGTACGGGCCTCGGCTTAGGGCGTCGCTGGGGGGAGGACAGCTAGGGACGGGCTGGATCGAACTAGAATTATTATTAAGGGGCGAATTTAAGACTACAGGCTCAGCGGCGCGGGCTGGCTCGAGCAAGGGTCGGGGCGGATTTTGACGGGGACGTCGCGGCGAGGGCGGAAAGACGGCGGTCGTGGTTTGCGAAGAGTGCTGGTCTCTTTGCGACTCTCTTGGAGGAGAGTGGTAGAGTCGTCGGGCGTGACGGGGGTATGCCTCGGTCGGCGTACCTGGGAGATGTGGGAGGGTTCGTATAGGGCGGCCGATGCGATAAGAGGGTTACGGTGTTTTACAGCAGTGTCGAAGAAACGTTTGTCTATGCGTTTCATGAACTGCTGTATGGTGGGCAATTTGAGATCTACATGTAGAGTCTTATTTCGGACGTAGTAGGGGGCACCCGTGATTTTGCGCAGGAAACGGTTTTGGAGCGTCTGCATCCTGTGGAGATGACGAGGCTTTGCGTGTGACCGCGGTGAAAAGTCGCTATTTGCACTTGAGTGACAATTTGCTACGGGCGGTCGTGATGTAATGTCCTATTTAGTCCTGTCAACCGTCATACTATCACTCACTTCCCTTTCCTTCATAATATCACTTCTCACACAATCCAACCATCTTTTCTTTGGCCTCTCTCTCCATCCATACATTTACATTCATACCTCTTTTAGTAACATGCGTTTCATTCCTTTTCTTCACATGACCATATCATGATACGGTACAATAAAAAGTCACTCCGTCACAACTGGAAACCAAAGTACTTCTACGAAGTGCCAAACTCAATCGTCCCACCATCACTCCACATTACAAATTCCCTTGATCGTAAACTGGGCGTCCGTACTATCACGGCTGTAGGCGTATCACTTGAGAAACACTGTCCTAGGGTTGGCATTGATGGAACTGAGCCGATGACGTCAACGACACGAGTTTCTTATGCAAATCTCAGGAAAAGGGACACTTGCTCCGCCGTCGAATCCAATTTGCGTTTCAATGAGACGCTATATAGCCTTGCGGACTTATTCTGGTGCTTTCAACGCGATTGACAGGTCGTTAGGGATTTGAAGTAGCTTGAAAATGTTTTGGGTAAGTGACCTTTTATAATTTGTTAATTACTTATTTTAGGTCATGTTCTTAGGGGATTAAGTATGAAAGCTTGTTAGAAGTCTTCCATAGTAGTCGATTACTTTTGCAATAGCCGTATTTAGTTAAATAGATCTTAATTAAAAAGAGATAATTCATTTGGTAGGCAGTTTTAAGATGGGGTTTAATGGGATCTAAGGCTCACACTTGTGCTCAGGACAAAGTCGACGACAATTTTAAAGATAAGGCCGTATTCTATCTAGACGAAATCGCAAAGTAAAAGGCGACACACATCCATAATAAGTTCCAATTGGTACATAATATTATGGCATGCAAGATACTACACTTTCGTACAAGTCACATGCATGGTGTATTAGGGCCTTAAAGATTGACAACGCGACATTTCTAGTTCAAAATGAAAAAAACAATCGTTATCTTGATACAATGTGATCTACAGTTAGTTTCAGAATATCAGAGTCTTTTAAGGGAGTTTAAACCTGTTGATAATATCAGAATCTTTTGAGGGAGTTAAATCCGCCTAAAAATAGCTCCAACCCAGTTTGGGTTGTAGGTTTGTATTGTACTAATGAGGTCATGAGTAGAACGGTTAATCGGTTTATTACCATCTACATGAGCATAGTACCTACACTATTTAACTCTTCTCAAAGTCGCAAAGCTGCCATTGGAGGCTTGTACTATGTCAATATTCATGGGCGATATATTCCATGGTTGATTAAAGGCTTTATTAAAGGAGCTAAGGAGGCTAAGTAATAACAGCCGCACGGGTCAATCTACAAGGTTTAGCATCGCTTGCCGAGGTCGGTCTGTGGATGGGTCCATCTTAACATACCGAAATTCCTCCGTGCCTCGGAAAGCACGTTATGCCGTTGGTCCCGACTGTGCATTTGTAGATCTTGGCAGTCGTTACGGATTGTCAGAAGCCAGAAAATCTGACGCTAGTCTTGCCAAAAAATACCGTGTTAGCCAGTTAATGGGTTGTGGAGGTCTGGCAGGCAGCTGCTCCATGTCCTCCTCCACTGGTATTCAGCTGAATCCGGTTTGACTGTAAGCTGACCGACAAGGCTAGGCAGATGATGATGATTTTGGGCTTAAAATATTTTCCTTATGTAGGTACTAAATCTTACTGGATATTCTGTGTTTTAGAGATCCGTACTCAAATAGTCTATCCGTCCCTCAGTCACAATGTTCTAGAGTTATCCATTGGATCATAGTAGATACCGACGTGGATGGTAAAATCGCCAGTATACCGAAGATTTGTGTCACAATTTTGGTGTTACCAATACAGTAAATTCTACTTATCTATCTTTCAGACTATAAAGACATCTGAGTATATAGGACAGAGTAAGTTTTCGTCATGAACTTCTCAGCTTTTATCTATAAAATTTCAAGTGCCAGCAGTTTTTGTAACACAAGTCAATTTAATGCAAGGGAGCGTGAGGTTTTATGAAGCCAAATCTTTTTCCAATAATGTGCTTTAGAATGTGAGCTTCATCAATATTGCTTCAACGGTCTTGAGAATCTTGAAGCATTTGAAACTATGTGGGTTGGTATACGTGTTTTGAGATTTATGGAGCTTATCAGAGAGTTGGTTAAGCTCTTCAGTGATGTTGGGTTCGTTTGATCTATCTTCTGGAGTATCTGCTATGTCCTAGCTTTATTTTCCACTTTTGCCCGCGTTTTCGTTCGCGTTAATATACATTTTAGCCACAAAAAAAACCGAGCTATAACTGTCTCCAGGGTCCTAGGTATCTTTCTCTGTACTAAAATGAATCAAAATTGATTCAATCATCGAAGCGTAGGTAACGAACGAACAAACAAACTCACTTTCGCATTCATAGTATTAGTTAGGATTAGGATAGTAAAAATGATGCTGTATAACTATCGTTCTTTATTCTGAAAAGAAAGGATGTTTACGTTAAGGTCCTCCCACATCTGGAGCATTCGCTTGTAATTTAACATTTCAGATTCGATTTTGAGCATTACATTACAATACTGCCTCCCTGACTGACTAGCATTTGCTTGTAATGTAACATTAGATTCATTTATGTTACAAGTTGTATCAAAATATAACATATTGTATCATCAAGTTGCGCGCTGTAATGCTCGGTTCTGTAACGTTACATAACAGGCGAATGCTCCAGGTGAGGGTGCACTTTTAGTTGTAATTTGGAACTATGTACCTACACTCAACAAAAAATCTCTTTGNCCAGGCGAATGCTCGGTGAGGGTGCACTTTTAGTTGTAATTTGGAACTATGTACCTACACTCAACAAAAAATCTCTTTGTCTAACTGGTGATATTTATTTGTGTTGGTTGTAATTTAATTTAGTTGTTGGTTGTTAAGTCTTTGATAAAAAAAAAAAATTGTTAGCGTTTATGAATGATTGAACTTTCGGGGTTTTTGAAAGCTAATTGGATGGGTTAGAATAAATTCCAATAATTTTATGTAAAGAGAGCTAATGTGACCCTTCAACCGTTTTCTATTTCAACCAAATACCCAAATAACCAAATATTTCATACGATACCCCACATTCTCACACATCTACCAGAATAATTCCTTCGCTCCCCTTACAAGATATTTAAAGCATGCAAATTGTATAATATACTTACCAGACACGGTTTTGGGAAATGCGGGATGCCTAAACGATGTTCATTAAACGACATATTATATTCAATGATTATCTTTTGAGAGTAAACTGTGAAGTTCATAATGTATGCGGGACCATTTTCTTTGCTTAATCGCGTGTGAAAGCTGAAAGGAAGTCATTTGAATATGTAGGTTTCCTAGAAACGCAGAATTAAAATGTGTTAATGTTTCACAAACCATGGGACTCTTAGTATTGTAGCGGCTGCAACGCCGCCACATGAAAAACTAAGAAACGAAATTTTTAGGGAAACAAAAAGAACCGCAACGCCATCTATCCTGTCAGCGACGAACTACCAACGAAATTCTGCATCGCGCAAGCAAAGTTCTCCGTGTGATTTGCACATATACAACAGTCCGAATACCAACTATGGGCAGTTGCCCACCAAGCACAACAATCGTNAGCGCAAGCAAAGTTCTCCGTGTGTATTTGCACATATACAACAGTCCGAATACCAACTATGGGCAGTTGCCCACCAAGCACAACAATCGTCTGGTCGGAGTATCCTCCCGCTTTCAGTGGAGGTGTGCGGGACTTTACTCTCTGTTTCGCATATCTCTATAGTATTTTAAGATTATCAATTCGACTTGGTCACAGACTTCGTCAATCGCGCCTGTGCTTCTTGCATCAAAAGAACTCCCGAACCTTAACCAGGTCATTTACCACGTGGAAGATCTTATAATTCTAGTTTATCGGTACGCGGTCACTACTTTATAACCTATCTGCATTAGCTTGTAGCCACTGAAGACAGGTTTTCTTCGGGCCAATTCGGTAACCTTGGCTCGCGCCTTTATATTTCTGTCGGATATCTTCATTTCTGACTCGAGTTTTCACTGCCTGATTCCAAGTTCCAAAAATTGTTAGTGTAATGAAAAATAGTAAGAATATGAAAAAAGTTTATTTAAAGCTTATTAAAATACTCCCATACAACCCCAATGCACTTATGCATTCGGGTGGACCAGCTTTAGAAACATTTAAAAATGTATATTGCTACTGGTCCACTGCGTCTAAAAAAAAACACTATCATTTTTTTGCAAAACTGCCTGTGATCATTGGATCAGAGATTCAGGCTGAACTGAAGATTGCTTCAATTAAGCCTGAATCTCTCGATGTGTGATGTGTCTATTCTCCCACAATAGCCACTCTACCCTAATGATATTTTCATGAGTTATTGCAGTTGTAGGTCGGCCGGGTCTGGGGTCATCGTTTAGGCTCTCTCGGCCGCGTTTAAATTTACTAAACCAATAAGTAACTGTTGCTAAAGCAGGAGCAGACTCCCCAAATGCAGTTTTTTTAAATTTTCGTAAGATACCTTGAAGGTGAACCCTCGTTTAAAATCATAAAAAAATAAAGCACAAAAAGCGTCCCGCAGGACGTCCATTGTTGCAAACATAAGAAGAGTGACAGATAATATATAAAAAAAAATTATATCATGGGTGGCCAATGATTTTTACCAAGGACATTTGTATTGAAATTAACCGTCAATTCAAAATAGTTTCAAGCAAAAAAAAGATTGTATTTACTCTGTGGCCTACAATATTCGGAACAACCTTAGAATTCTAATCCTATGTACTTCGGGTGGCTATCAGTCTTCTGATTTTAGTCACCCGACACATAGATGCTTGCTTCATTTAGAGTGCATTGATAGAAAGTGCAATGGTTTGTTTAAAAAAATATGTATTGCGTATAAATAGTTTAAAATTAGCAAGAATTTATTTTGTTTGATTATAACCACTTGAATCTTTATTCTTAACCTTAGAGGCGATTGGAATAACTCTTCAAGCATCTTCAAGTTTGATATAAGTAATCAAACTATTAGCCAAACCAATTATGACGAACGAACAACTTCCAATAGTTTCATTCACTCTCTCTTTGTAATCTTTTACATCAAAGATTTCTAATTATGCCTTCAGAAGAATAACTACGACGAAGTTACGATATCTCATCTCAACGCAATAATTATTAATCTCTTAGCAAGTTTTAATTATTATTTTCTATGTACCAACTATTTCTGTGAAGTTTGCTGAGTCGATATAGCTAACTTTGCTCAATTAATCACGATCGCTTTAGGGACCTTCTTTATATAGATTTGTCGAACTGATTATAGTTGTGAGGAATATTGATAGATTGTTAGATGTCAAACGTGGAGTTAGTTATCCCAAAAAGGACCTGAATAACACCGATAACGAGAAAGAGGACGACCGCCCACCGCATGGTAGTCAAGTGTACAGTAAGAGACAATTTAGAACAGAGCTCTTTGTTGCACACGTACAAGGACACCCAACCCCAGCTAAACGGCGGAGGGGTCTGTCAGACAGACAGATCGCGGGAACGGATCCGACTTCCGTAATTCCCGGCTGGTGTCGGCCCGCCTCTGCGGGCCACCTCGCGTCAGCGGTTGGAGTGAGGTGTGAGCCAACCTCATCCATCTCGCTACCTGAAGCTTATTGCTTGAAGATTACTCTATCGTCCACGCAGCACGGTCCTTGGAGTTGTGGTCATGTCCCAGTGCACCCGGATATTGCTGAAAGAGGAGGCGGGCAAAGAAGAANAGGATGGGAAATCATCAAATGACTTCTTCCGCTCTGGGTGGAGCGGAAGGGCGTGTCAGACTCTTACTGACTAAAACCCATCCGTGTTCCTTCTTAAGCCCTTTGCGTTCCAGGGCCGCGGTGACTCTTTCGAACAAATTCCGCAATCTCATGTCTAGCATTGTAATAATTTCACGAATAGGTACTACATAAATCAGCCATATATTCTTGTTCACTACATTTACTCATAAATTCACACCGTCACAGAGTGTTATCAAAAAGATGCAGACGCAAAAAGCTTGAAATATATCTTTAAATACTGTTTTAGACTTTGTGGTTGAAGCATCTCATTTCACATTACAAGATGATATTATTTATTACTTACGTTATGAAAACCAGACATCTCAAGAGTCGAAAATCGCAATTTCTTTAGAGATACTTTACAAAAATCTTCTTAAGCATGGAAACCACAGTAAAAGATAATATTTTTTTCCCGAAATGTAAAATAAATACTGAGAAACGAATACTGAAAATGATTGTAATAATGTTTTAGTAATATTTATTTTTTCAGTGCGCCATCGCCCTATGAAATACTTTACTTTAGCTTGGTCATGAGAATTTATTTTAAAACTAGCATTTGCCTGCGACTTCGTAAGCGCATATCCCGTTTTTTCCCGTTCCCGTATGGCCTGTAGCCTTCCTCATGAATCTATACTTCGTAGGTACTTCAAACCAAAGACAAACTTTCGAACGAATAACACTATTCATACTACGAAGTAAATAAAACTACTTGATCCAAATTCAAGTAGAATCTTAACTTCGTACTTCAAACCAAAGACTGAGCCAGCACCAATTTACCCAAACAAAACAACTTTTTTGACCAATTTTGACCGACAGAACCAATCAAACAATTAAGACCTATTCATTTTACGACACAATTTAGAACCATTCAGAAAATGACATCAAATGCTCAACGCCATCTATCGTAGATGGAGTTCAAATGTCAACAGTAGTTCTATTTTTAGTCTTCAGATGGCGTTGCGAGTACGTGAATTGCGTGAATTTTACTTCTTGAACACTTTAAATTCGGATATCTTTTGATAGTGTGAACCGATTGCGATGAAACAAGAACTAAATAATACTTCAAGTTGCGCACAATTTTTATGTATAAAAGGATTCGTACATTTTACGTGATGCATGCACATACAAACAGACAAAAATTCCAAAAATTCTGGAAATGAGTTCTGTTGGTTATCCTTTAACACCCTAACCAATTTTTAATATTTTCGATGTACAAAAACGATTTTTCTACAGATTTATCTAAATGCGCGAATTATTTACTACTTATTTGATGCCCGACTGATTGCTTTTGAGTTACGATTGCTGTTTCTAATTTTGTTTCTTTATTTAGTCATTTAAGGAAGAAACAAGAAAATACATTTTAAAGTAAATTGTTACTAATGTCTTACTCAAAATGCATTTTTGTTGAAAAACAAAAAACACAAGCTCGTTAACGCTCAATGACCCTTCATTCTCTAGAATTTTCCTTTTTCTATTAAAGTTGCATAGAACAATAGAATCTTATCTGACTGGTTTAATACTAATTGATTAATTTCCAATTAATTAAGGCATCTGTAAAGCCTATATTTTTCTTTCAAACATATTTATCAGCCGCCATCTTAGGATTCAGTATTTGATTTATCAAAATTCTACCTCTCGAACTAATCCAAAAAAAATATTTAAGTAATTTTCTTTTGTCACAGTTGATTAATTTTTCGTCATTCAATTCCCAGGTTTCAATAACTAATCTTTGTTCGATTGTGTTTTGTATCAACTTTGTCGAACGCCGAAGCAACTCATTATTCTTGGGTCCCTAGAGGTATCCGCTTGTTATCTTTATTTTACTTTTGCGGCGATACCTATTGATCGACGGCACCATTTGTTAAACTTTCGTTTGGGATCTTCGACTTTCCTTCTTTGCCTTGGTATTTTGGTTGTTTATTGCAACACTATTTATTACAATAAATTCTGGAGTACTTAGCTATCGAAAATATGTAAAGAAAAGCACGTATTCATGAATCGATCAGGCTGAAATTACGATGCGTAATTTGCTTTCCAAACACAAGCACACTGAATTTTTGTCACACAGCTCCAGCTGAATTATCGTTTTAGTAACATTTCAACGGGCCCTCGGAGAACCTCCCACCTGGGAATGCACTGCCGTGGCCGACCTGGAAAACCCTAAATAGACTCCGTACCCAGGTCGATCGCACTAAATATAACCAAGTGGAGGTTCTCGGATGGCTCCGATCTTCAGTGTTTATGTGGCGTCGCTCCACCGTCTATAGCTCACCTCTTGTGTTGCGCCGCATGCCCTGTCACCTGTACATGTGAAAACCTTATGACTGCGTCAGCGAACGGTGTTGCCGTTGCTGAGTACTCGGCCAAGCATAAAATTTGATAATTGTATTTGCCACCGACACGCTAAGAAGAAGTAACATTANCTTGCACCGCATGCCCTGTCACCTGTACATGTGAAGACCTTATGACTGCGTCAGCGAACGGTGTTGCCGTTGCTGAGTACTCGGCCAAGNGTTGCGCCGCATGCCCTGTCACCTGTACATGTGAAAACCTTATGACTGCGTCAGCGAACGGTGTTGCCGTTGCTGAGTACTCGGCCAAGCATAAAATTTGATAATTGTATTTGCCACCGACACGCTAAGAAGAAGTAACATTAACGGTTTAAAGTTTAGTAAAACTTTCCAACTATACCAATCCGTATCTAGCATCTCGATCTTTACCATCATCAAAACCATACAAATTGTTTTCCACATCATCAGCGCCTGAATATTTATTTAACTGAGACAGGTCATGTAAATAATTAATTACGTAGCAATGCCTGTCTGTTGTAGTATTCATTAAAATACGACATCCATCGACGTCACGTATCAATAAATCAGCAAATTATTCCCGTGTACATTTTAATT
>NDFZ01002507.1:0-16538 GCA_002192655.3 Mamestra configurata
ATCCCCGACAAAATCTAGGTAACCTACGTCCACAAGAAGTTTTATTCCAAACTAGTTAAACATTACTAAAGTTAATTTAAGTTAACGTCGAGAGCATACTGCCAACATAATAACGGCATAAGTTTATTTATTAAACTATAATGTTGGTGTTTTACGGGTGCACCTTGCTGGGACCAAAATTGTGCTGAAAACAGGAAATTGCATACTAGACTCGATATTATGGGGGAATATCAACAATCTAATTTCGATGGTTATGGAGAAATAGTTAATTGAGGGGTTGATTTTGCATTTAGTATGGATTTGTGAAAGCATTGTGTGATCAGGTAAACTATCTCCGTTATTTAGGAATTGAAAATTAAGGAAAATGTTAATGCCAAGGGCACTTTAATGCGAACATTTTAGAGAAAAGAGGAGACTCAGGCGATAGACATCTTGTTTAGGCACAGGCATTGGAAATGAAGGAAATACTTTTAAGAACAACCGAAAAGGATACAAAACTTGTAGTCTGTGAACCACCCTAAAGTCGATTGGTAGAAAATGCCAAAGGCCGCCTTTGTACAGTGATTTTACTAGTGCATAAAGTTTTAATAAATAAATTAATTAAATATTGCCCAGCTTTGTAACAGTTTCATTAGTCCTAAGTCTTTGCAGTGTGCCTGTTAAAGCTGTCTTATGGATGGGAAATCATCAAATGACTTCTTCCGCTCTGGGTGTAGCGGAAGGACGAGTCAGACTCTTACTGACTAACACCGTGTTCCTTCTAAAGCCTTGCGTTCCAGGACCGCGGTGACTCTTTCGAACAAATTCCGCAACCCTGGCAGACTCTGGCCCTTGCGGGTAGGTACCGTCTACTATGCTGACTCCTACTGTCTTATTGCCTACACTTTAAACGTTGGCAGTTCAGTCCAATATCCTGCGCCGACGACGACGTCGACCTTAAAAATGTAGCTGGGACAGACTAATTGAGTAGGCCGAGGGCCTGGCTTCGGAGGGGCCTGTGTCCAGCGGTGGACTGCGTCAGGCTCAGTTGATTGGAGTATTTTCGCTTAACCAAACCAACGGACAGCAACCGCGAGTAAAAATTCTCTGCCTTTTCAACATAAGAACTGACTTCTTGTTTTTTTTTTGGGGGGGGGGGANTTAAGGATGGGAAATCATCAAATGACTTCTTCCGCTCTGGGTGGAGCGGAAGGGCGTGTCAGACTCTTACTGACTAAAACCCATCCGTGTTCCTTCTAAAGCCCTTTGCGTTCCAGGGTCACGGTGACTCTTTCGATCAAATTCAAACATATCCACTTGAAATCCTCCAACAAATTAAACAATATGATGTCGCCGCACAAAGTACCAAAATTACGTTCAGCTATAAACGGGAAATTCAGTATAAAACAGGATATTGCAAGCGATAGCCAATATTCTGCGGGACACTAAACTTATATTAAAGCTGTGTTTGCACCGGGACAGTCGTTAACTACGTTATTAATGTGGGTTTTGCTGTGGTCGCCTATGATCATTTTAAATTGCTTAGGTGTTTAAAATATTAAGGTTTCATATTATAGTTTTTATAGGGGCTATATTACATATGTATTTTTTGGAATTTTATTGGTGTGAAGGTGAAAACGAATACGTAAATAACCTAGCTTTTCCCGCGACTTCATCCGAGAAAGAAAGTAAGAAATCATTTATTTGCTGAAAATGTAGGTATAGGTTGAAATATTTGTAAATTGTAACGAGACTGTTTACATTCTGTGCTTTCCTACAATAAAAATTGCATAAGTTACACCTAACATGAGCCAGTGGAATTAGCCGTTTCTAAAATTAGCCGGAGCAGACAGACAGGAAAAAGCTGTTATTTTGATATTATAAACAACACTTCAATTTCACATGTTTGTTTAGATACAGATGCATACAACCCTAATCTCTTCAAAATTAGAGTGAACAGGCTTCTTTTGGGTAAGCTCGCTCCATCGTCGACTTTGTCTCTGTCATCTATGACCTAGACTAGAGTCAAGAGAAAACCTATATTAAATAAAAAAAAAGATGTATATATTTTTTTTGTTGGTTTTAGTATAAGTTTTGTTTTGGTGTAAGTTTTCAATTTTAATTTTATGGGTGCTAATGCCTGAAATAAACGATTATTTTTTTTATTTTATTTAATATGGGTTTGCTCTTGACTCTAGTCTAGGTCATAGATGACAGAGACAAAGTCGACGATGGAGCGAGCTTACCCAGAAGAAGCCTGTTCACTCTAATTTTGAAGAGATTAGGGTTGTATGCGTTCGGAAACACAGACGCAGGCAGAGAGTTCCACTCCTTTGCTGTGCGCATTATAAAAGACGTTTGGAAACGTTTAGTGCGAATTGGTGGAATAGCAACAAGGTAGGGATGGTAACTTGCAGTGCGTCTAGATGTCCGATGGTAGAAGGGGGCCGGTGGGATGAGATCGTGGAGTTCCTGGACACTCTCCCCGAAGTACAATCTGTAGAAGACCGACAAGCAGGCAACCTTGCGGCGATGAGCCAAGCTGTGAAGCTTGGCATCCACCAGTCTTACGTCGCCAATGAGCCTTTTAGCTCTGTGTTCCACCAAGTCAAGCGCGGCAAGTTGGTATTTAGCTGAGCCATCCCAAAGCTCAAGATTATTATTAATATGAATTATTTAACTAAATAACCTATCTACATTTCCACCAAACATTCCAACACTTCAACTGATCCAATATTTAGTCAAACTAAACAACACAATATAAAGTTGCCGGAAGGCGGCAAACTTTGTCACCTCGCTAACACCAGGCTCTCAACGCTAGTGAAACAAAGAGGAACAAAACAACAACTTTGCCAAACATTTGGCAAACAAAAACACCTGTAATTGTAAACTGGCAGAGTTTGTTGACAACGACTTGCTAACGTAAGAGTATACGTTAGGCAAGTTACTCGCTGCGTCTGAACAGGGATTTAGAAACAACTGAATGTAGAAAATCTGCCTAGGCTTTTAATAATAATAAACCAATGAATTAATAGCCACGAGCTTCGACCAACACCTCAGGAGGCTTAGGCAGCTGGATCAAGGGCCTGATTCAGAAAGCGGTTCTTCTGGACACGGCTCGCATTGTCAGAAGGTTCCTCTCTCTGGAGCCCTGACCGCCGGTAGCTTGGACCCTGTTCCCGATACCGGTGGGCTACTATATTTATGTTTTATTTTTAAAAATTTATATTGAAATATTTAAAAATAAAGTTGTATATAAGTTTAAATGAATACACGGAATAATGATATTTTTTTATTATCAGGCAACTAAGGCCCATAGATAAAATACACAAATTAAATATATAAAAAATCCCAACAATGTTGAAGTCGGCCTGCAGTCACACCGGCTGCAGCTGAATACCAGTATTTTACATGGTGAGTCTGCCTAGCTGACTTCCACATCCTAGTGTCTGGTTAATACGATACCCCGTTGGCAAGAATGGTGCCAAATTCTTGCTTCCGACTACCCGTAACGACTGTCGAAGATGTTCAAATGCAAGACCCAACGGCTTGACGTGCTTACCGAGGCACGGATTAGAATTGTGGAGTAGCTTCTGGGGAGTTTGTTGCGCCACTTCTTCTTCCCAGCTATAACACTAGGAAGTGGTGACGGGCGGGCGTTTTGGGGGACTGTCTTTATGTAGAACTTTGACGTTCAAAAAGTGCTGGCACTCAGCCTAATTTGAATAAATGACTTTTGATTTATGTAATGGATGGCCACACATTCACGGACCGACCTCGGAACGTGTAGCTTAACCTCGAAGTTCGACCCGTGCGGCTGTTATTTAGCCACGATCTCCTCGAAACTAGAAATTCAAATTCCTATTTCGGATTTTTCGTAGTGTTTTTTGTGTTGTTTTTTGGATACAAATCACTGCTATCATTCGTTTCGGATTCGCTTGTGTTGATTTATCTGTACCTGGCGGAAGCTTCCAGGTGACCATTTTCGTTCGTTCAGGAACTGAACGCCATAAACTTGTTCCGTTGTAGAAGTTTTCACGGGGTATCTAAACTATTTGCGGTGTTGAAATGCACTTATGGCTGGTAATACTTCAACTGGTATTATTAAAAGAAAGCATGAATTACAAAACCTAATTATAAAACAAAAAAAGTACATTTACAGGCACTCTAAAAATAGATACTTCGAAATGACAAAGAGAGACAAAGCTATACATTTTTTAAACGCAAAAAAGAGAGCAAGCATCAAACCCTGTCATAAGTGTCACCTTTAAATATCAACCCAGAAACACCTTTAAGGAGAAGACAATAAAATCACCCCGTTTTATCACCCGTCTGTAACCACCCGAAACACAGGGTTCCCTAATGGTTGTTCGCTGTTTACCTCAGGACAAAAGCCTCGAGGCACGCTAAATAATTTATAATATTTGCTTAATGTGCCCAGCAGCTATTTAAGGGAATCCCTGTTTTATGTTCCTCATTATAATATTAACTTTTGTTACAGCGAATTTGCGTGTTCATACAAAATTCTCGCGAACGAAAAAAAGGAGATACAATAGGTACTGAAACTACAATACTCACAATAATAAAATGTATTTTTAACCGGCTTCAAAAAGGAGGGATTAATATTAATGCCACGAAAACTGACTAAAAAGACATATCGCAAATTAAGTTGTAAGAAAAACTCAACCATGTTACATCAAATTAAGGTTTGTTATCTGAAAGCATGCTAATCTTAAAGTGACTTCTAATGTTTGCTCGCCTAGGGGTTCTTAACGGGGTTGTTAAGGAAGGTACTTTCGTTGCCGATATGGGGTAAAGGTAAGGTGTTGCAGTAATTATGGTTTGTGTATTAATTAATTTTCATGACGATCCAAAATGGCGGTCTAAGATGGTACAGAAAATCGCCTTTGTATGTCAAATTATTCGACCTTACACGTGTCATGTCGTTACTGAATCATATTTGTTCACAGCTAGAAAATACATAAAGTTAAAATTAGCACGCTCTTGGTTAAAGACACTGGAGGTTATTTATCCTCAAGTCAACTATTCTTTTTAAAACACTTATAGACACAAAAATAATATTGAACGATTAACGTTTTTGTCAACCTGATCGCAAATGCAATATGAAGTCTTCCTTCTATCACCCCTCTCGAAGGGGTGTAAAAATTGCCCTAGGTATTTTTGTATGAAAACCGTCCCCTTTAATTATGTCCCGAAACTTCGGAGTTGCCAGTTAACGTGAACTAATTACAGGTAAAGTTTGTTTGTTTTATTAACAATAATTTTAGTAATCGTGTTATTAAGGGAATTTGTAGGCAAGTCATGTTCTGTTATTTTGTCAGAAAAATATCTCTTCTTTGCAATAATTTTCTTGAAAAAATTAAATGTAATGCCTGCTTCAAACCAGAAGGGCAATACAAAAGTATATTCTTTATCACATTTAAAAAACATGCGGGACAGTCTTTGGGGACTAAAACCTAAAGCGTTCGGTGACGATGACGCGAGTTCCATGATTTTTATTCACCCAAAAAGTACACATATATACACAGTATACATATAGCTCATGGAAAGCGTTCGGTGACGATGGTACGAGTTCCATGATTTTTGTTCACCCAAAAAGTGCTCAACGCGCCTAAAGAAGTTTTCACTTCGAAAATAAATCAATAAAGGTTTTATTTTATGTGATATAGAATATACTTTTTCTATTAAACTTAAACAGATCCTCAGTACAACAATCCGTAAAGTATTTTCTTTTACACGAGACAGTAAACACGACGATGGTCGAGTGAACCAAAGAAATATTCAGAAAGAACCGAATTTTCTTTCATCATACAAAAGAACTAAGCTCAACAAATATCATTTCAAGTTCAACATTGAAACTACAAGTAGGTATTACTTACAACCCCTATAACTTCAGCCGCAAACTCATTAGCCTCCCTCGTGTTTTATTAAGAATCCGAAATCGCTCGTAAAATTAGTTTTAATGTTCGTATACCGTAAAATGGCCATAAAGTAATTTNAAATATCATTTCAAGTTCAACATTGAAACTACAAGTAGGTATTACTTACAACCCCTATAACTTCAGCCGCAAACTCATTAGCATCCGAAATCGCTCGTAAAATTAGTTTTAATGTTCGTATACCGTAAAATGGCCATAAAGTAATTTATGGTGAATGACGTAGCTGGAATTGTGAGGTCTGTGGGTTTACTCAATCATAACGCGGAGGGTGCAATGATTCATCGATGGTTTTCAACAAAAATGCTGTATCAGTTTTCGTGCAATTAGTGGCGAACTATTTTTCATGTAGCAGACGAGCTCACCTAAAGCAAAATACGACTATACGGCTAATGTTCTGTTAATAAATAAAGCTGAAGAATTTGTTTGTTTGTTTGAACACGCTTGTGTCTGGAACTACCAGTCGGATTTGTAAAATATAATAATACAAAAAAAGCTGAAGAATTTGTTTGTTTGTTTGAACGCGCTAATCTCTGGAACTACCAGTCGGATTTGGAAAATCGAAAAACGAAGTATGAAGTACAGATTTATGAGGAAGGCTGGCTATACGGGAACGTGAAAAAGCGGGATTTGCGCGTACGTACGTAAAAGCTGATGTATTAAATACTAGCTTCTGCCCGCGACTTCGTACGCGCAGATCTCGAGTTTTTCCGTTCCTGCAGAAATTTCCCGTTCCCGTGTAGCCTATAACATGTCTCATGAATGTGGATAACATATATACAAAAAGAATTTACCAAATCCGACTGGTAGTTCATGAGACAACCGTGTTCAAACAAACAAACTCTTTAGCTTTATTATAAGTAGAGATACATGATAGCTTTTGCCCGCGTCTTCGTACGCGCATATCCCACTTTTTCTCGTTGAAAAAATTTCGTTGAAGCTTGTAAAGCTACTGGCAAAATTTTGTCTCAAGCATCCGATGCCAGGGTTGCGGCCTGCCAGGGTTGCGGAATTTGTTCGAAAGAGTCACCGCGGCCCTGGAACGCAAAGGGCTTTAGAAGGAACACGGATGGGTTTTAGTCAGTAAGAGCCCTTCCGCTCCATTCAGAGCGGAAGAAGTCATTTGATGATTTCCCATCCTTAAAAAATAAAAAAAATAAAAAAGAGAAGACAAGTCAAGTTTTCTTTTCACTATGCAACACATTTTCGTAATCAGCACGCACAAAAAGGAAATAGCAAACAAGAAATAGAAATAACTGTTCGCGTTAACTGTCACAGTTCGATTGATCACGAAAGACATGTTTATTATCGAAACGCATCGAATCAATTGCCGTTCAGCGTCGCGGGAAAGATAATATTGGGGCTACTACAACAGCGAGATTCAACGAGGTTTTTTTCGAACGAACCAGTTTGTGATGTTATTAATTAGAATAATCCCAACTTAATATTATAAATGCGGAGATGAGTCTGTTAATTCGTTATGCTTTCACGCTGAAATGGGTGAAACCATTTTGATGAACATTAAATACGATTATAGGCTACTGTGTTTGCGAATACTATAGGAACGCGAGCGAAGCAGCGGGCTAAACTTGTTTGTTTATTTATAATCTTCTTATCTCGATCTCTCGATCAAGGCAGATATTATCAAAGTTTGATTGGTGGCGTGGGTGACTGTTAAAGATGGCTTCAATCGGTTCCTAGTGGTAAATCTATAAAAAATTCAATGAAAACGATTAAAACTTCACAAGATACTTAACTCGAAAAACTCTATTAAAACAAGCAACGTGGTAAGAATCTGTTATACATCGTACATAATCAACCAATAATGTTTTCTCTCGGGCTCGAAGCCCGAGGCCTCATTCCTATAATTGGGAGTGTGCAACTAGAGTCATGCTGGTAATGGACAACTAGAGTCACTTATATTTTAATTTTAAACTGTAAATTTGATGTTTAAAAGTGCCTTTTAATGGTCTAGTTGAAATAAATGAATTGACTTTGACTTTGTGCAAAAAAAAGTTGTGGTGTTCGCGCATCTCGTGGCCCCACCTTGTCGTCAACACCACACCCTTCAGTCATATTTCAATCGTCTCTATTCACGTTTGAACATTAAATAGATGTTCCAATAAGATTATATTATTTACTGAAGTAAACAGCGTGTTGGTAGGGTTGTGGAGTGGCCGGTTTGGTTTAAGAAAGGATGGCTCTAGGCGCTCAAATTTCCGAAACTAAAGATCAAATTAAGAGTCAAATTTATTTTGATTTTTAGGGTTCCGTATCAAAGGGAAAAACGGGACACATTTAAAAAATAAATAAATAAAATTCATTTATTTCAGGTAAAGACCCATAGGTGTTCGATTAATACAGGAACATAAATAATATTATCAATTTCTTACTACATTAATTAAAAAAAAAAAAAGTCAAAAGTGAATGTCAAAAAAGTCAAATTTACGAAGACTCCGCTGTCTCTGTGTCTCTGTCACCAGGGTGTATCTCACGAACCGTGATAGTTAGACAATTTAAATTTTCACAGATGATGCATTTAAAATAAATATTTAAGGGGGCTCCCATACAACAAACGTGATTTTTCCGGCCGGTTTTTCTGTTCTCAGGGGCCATTATTGCCAAGGGCTGCGGAACTTGTTCGAAAGAGTCACCGTGGCCCTGGAACACAAAAGGCTTTAGAAGGAACACGGATGGGTTTTAGTCAGTAAGAGTTTCCCACTCCCTTCCGCTCCGCCCAGAGCGGAATTTGATGATTTTCCATCCATAAAAAAGGGGCCATTATTGTAGCTTTCCTGAGTTAACTGCTTAGTAAATGATATGCCTACAATCCTTTACCACCCTTTAAAGTTATTTCTTGAAATTCAATTTTCAGACAGTTCACTGTTAGTGCTAATGGTGTCTTTCGAGATCCAAATCAGTTTCTAATTTTTAGGTAGTATGAAAAATTGAACCTTCTTGGAACCAAAGCCTCCAACCAAACAAATCGTGTGGGAGTCCAGGCAGCTGATACAACACTGTTTCTCTCCCCTACATGAAAAAAAAACACATGAAAACCGAATCACGGCCCTTTACCATTATAAATAGCAATGCGAAACACCGTGCGTTTCCACTAGAGCGAGCACAAGGGTGGGTAGACATTGGCTTTGTTAGGTAAACGCACATATTGTGAGGAAAATCACGTCCCTTATACTGAATATCTGATTTGGGTTACCGAGAACGTTTTTTTTTGCGTTTTGGAAACCAGTTGCTAGAGCCAAAAATTTAAAGGAGCGGCTGTTAGATTTTTTTTTAAGTGAAACTTCTACATTGACGGGGGTATTGTGATTTTATTCTGTCACGAAAAAGTGTTACGGCCGCGTGGACGGGGTAGACGATATATCGCGTGGTGAGAGGCAGCAGCGGCGGAGGGAGAGTTCCTTCCCTTGTCCGCTGAAGTTTCTCTTGAAACACAATTTTTTTTGTGCTCCGTTATACTGTCTATAACTTGTGGTGTGAAAGTGAATATTAGGAACGGTAGCTTTTAAAAAGGCTGATAACATTGTCAACCAATCTAATATTCCTTGACCATCTGTTCCTGGTTAGTAGATCCAACGTGAGCAGTCCATGGTTGTGAACCAATCTTGAATCTCAACCTGATCATAGTACTTTAACCTTTTGAACGCCAATGTCACGTATGCATGACAAGCAAGCGCGTGCCCTGTACGCCAAACGTCACAAATATGTGACAAAAAGTACGGCGAATTTGTGACTCGGCGTCGGGGGCACGCCGATGCGTTTATGCTGTGGCGGTCAAAAGGTTAACATAAAATTTATATGCAATACCAACATAAGTATCACCTCTTAATTAATCTCCTAAACCAGCAGAAATAATACCCCCTAAATTAATCATAAAGTTCATAAACCCGGAGCAGACCTTAAAACTTCCGAAACGATAGAGGGTCCAAAAAAAACCTCTAAAGCTTGAAAAACTTAAATCATTAGCGTGGCTACAACGAACAGCCAGACAGCCGGTTCTGTTAGCTTTCAAAACAATTTACATTGAGTTTCAGTTTCAAGTGGCCGGCGGAATATTTCGATGAGAAAAATGAACTGTTGCATAGTTCATGGGAAATATTTACTGGCCGTTCCTCGTTTTGTTGAGGAAAATGCGAATTCCGGCAATACAGATTTAATAAAATGAAATGAAAATAGGGTAGTTATTGGCGCCCAATATGGTATTGTCATAAGTGTCTCAAACCATGATGATACGAGCCAAAGATACGGCATCACATGTACAAAGTCTTTAGAAATTCATGTAGTACAATCATATGTGCCAGAGAGAGAGAGACCGATTAAACAATCGATCTCTTTCACACTTCAACTCTACCATATCATAGAAACACCCCGCACTTCCAAATCCGGAAACACGGTAATTCTATAACGGAATATTAAAAAAGGGACTTATATCCTGCGATACGAGAGGCACAGGATACAGCCAGTTTTCAGCTGAAAAACATTTTTCATAATCTGAAAACGGCGGTAAGTACGAACATTTCAGCACCGCATTACGAGAAGATATGAAAGGCGTATTATTTTTAATCCCGCCATTCAGTGGCCCGATTCAGCTCGAAATATTTTTTAATGAAAGTTATTTCTGCAGTCTGTTATTTTAGAAAAGGATTTTTTTGGCAGTTTTGTTTTGAATGTCTAATGGCGCTTGCATAGTACACACTTCTTGATACGATCAAGTGTCTATAGAGTTTGAGTAGCTATAACAAATATGGTGTTTTTTTTAGTAGGGAAATACAACAAGTTATAAATATAATAAGTATTGCTCTAAAGATCAATTATAGTCCGGGTAAGCAGCGACCAGCCTTACTGTACTGAACTGCGAGTGGTCATCGTCAAAAAATAAAAAATCTAAAGATCAAATGGTAATGACATCAGAGGACTTTTAATTTATTTATGTATATATTTATTTATTATAAGGCGTCTCAACAATGAGTACACCAAAGCTTTAAAATTTGTACATTGCAAACTTAAGACTAAGAACATCGCTAATTTCCCTACGTTTTAAAATTCATTGTCACCGGGATGATAGTGCAACTTGGAATTTGAAGGTTTTTTAAGCACGGGAATTGGCCTTATGTTCAAAAAACCAAACCAAAGTTACCAATTCCCCAAAGCCCCAGATTTCTTCTTCCCTTATCGAGTTCCAGTAATCACACAATGCAATACAAAACAATAAATTAGTGCTACAATTAACAAGGGAGGTAACAAGAGCAGTAATCAACCCGCCGAAGGGAACCGCTATGAATGTTAAATCGCTCCGTTCGCTACAATTCCATCATCACTCTTTTATTTTCTTCGTAGTTTTTAAATTGGTGCTATTTGTGGCTGCGTTTAACGGTCATTTTGATTCGTATTGTCATTAGTGTGCCATTTTGTTGCGTTACTTGGAAAAGGCGTAACGGCTTCAATTTTAAAAGCATGTTTCAATGGTGGAAGAAGATTGGTGCGAGGGAGTTCTAAATTGTATTGGTACAAAACCAGCAATAGACTGCATTAGATTGTTTTTTTTTGGTACCTAGATATTCAGAACAAATGAACCAATTTTTTAAATGGTAAAAAACCCGCCAAATGAGAGTCGGACTCTCACATGAAGGGTTCCGTACAATAAACTGAAAAAAATAATAATTGAAAACAAGTTTCTTCGACCCCCTTTAATTTTTAATTTAATTTATTATTTGTTTGGAGGAATACACACTCTGTGAAAATTTGAATTGTCTACCTATTACAGTTCTTGAGATACAGCCCCCCGACAGTCAGACGGATGGACGGAGAGCAAAGCGGAGGCTTAGTAAAGCGTTCTGTTGGTTACCCTTTGGGTACGGAACCTTAAAACAAGCAAAGTAATTTCATATGCTTCGAACTCCTTGAAGAACTTCCTTCAGTCTTATATCAAACTCCTTATCGTTTTATTCCATGTAGCTTATAAAACATTCCCAACATAATATTATTAGGTAGGTACCAGTTTATCGTCATCCGCAAGAGTAAACATCGGAATATTGAATTACGGAGCTTTTCCGACAAAACATCCTGACGATGCAGCCGGGATAGACCTCAAAAGAGTATGAAAGGAAAATTCCGATTTCCCGAACACATATTGACATTAAAAGGCTTCGTACATAAGAATAATGCAAAACACGCTCGCTCCCACGAACGTGGTAAGAGAGTTTAGATGTTAAGAATAGCTGAAGAGAATTTTTGTTAAGATTGTAATGTTGAGAATTTTTCGGATAATTTCATGGAACAATTTCTGCTGAGAGGCTTTGTAAATGAAAACGTGAAGAATGTTAAAATAGAAATAGCTAGCGAAGTAGCGTGTTATTTAGGAGAATGTTTTAATATGTTGCCGCATATTTCCTGGGATATAAATGAAAGGTGCTTACTGCTTAGGTAACATGGCGTTTTATTATGACATCACAACATGCTTAAAATACTGTTCTAACGTGGAAATATTTATCAAGTTAAGTTTTAAGATAGACAGTATGATCTAAGAGCATCGTATATCATCAAGTATCTTCAGCAATGAAGTTGCGCACAAATAAAATAAAGAAGGTATGGTTTCCTTTTGTTTTGGAGTTAAATAAGCTAGAGCACAAAAAGGTCAATTGACATTTTGCGGATGCTGTAAACAAAGATTTTATTATTCTAACATGTTCCTTTTGTAATAAAGACAAGTGATAGCGGTCTCTGCATCTAACACACGATCTCATGAAAAATCGAAAGTGGGTTAAGCCAGGAGCTAATAAAGCCACGAATTCAAGATAGCAACAGTTTGGCAACACACCATACATAAGTAAGCAACTTTTTACCGTGTTTCTAGAAGGCAACATCTCAAGGACTGAGAGGCCATATCTCCAACAAAATGACCTTCCTTTATAAAATATTCAAAGGCTAGAAGGACGGAATTCTTAGAAATAATAATTATTACGCAGTAAAGGCAAGATCGTAGGAAAACAGCAGCGGAGGAAATGCCGAAATTTTTATTTCAATAAATTTGTCATTGCTCGAGATCAAACAAAAAGAGAAAAAGCTTTGGTCCTTGAATTTGATAAGGAAAACCGTTTCAAAGACTTTGGTTATTCATGAACCTTCAGAAGGTAACATAAATAATAACTTTCTGTACACTAATGTAGGAGTATGAAAGAAATAATTTCCCTTTGGACTATCGCTATTTGGATTTGGAGCAAATAACTTGCTTATTAATTGAACAACATATAACGTACGTGGGCTGTACAAATAAAAGGAGCCTTTGTAAAGCTTTTCTCACTTTGATTTTCGTTTAAAAACTTACCAAAAAACATGAAATTAAAACCAACAAGAGTTGAGTACATCATTGAATTCAACCATGCAAATAACGTAACCGTTTTAACCCTTTGCAAAATATTGATATTGAGGGACTTTGTTAAATATAAAACGGCCGCTTTGCTCTGCAATTTTGAATTTTAATCCCTGAACGGTAATGTTTACTTTCAACTGTCAACAGCCCCGGCGATAGCGCAACTTGTTTAATTTAGGCCCGACGCACCTTTGTGTGATAATAAAATAAAAAAAGTTTTTCCCTACATTTGCCCAATACCCGGCGATAGCGCGTCAAAGAGAATTTTTGATGGCGAATTTGATTAAAATGTGTACGGAAGGAAAATAAAGAGTTTTTGGCAGAAAAGAGCAATATTTGCGATTGATTGAGTTGTTCGTTATTATGCGTTCGATAAGGTTTTTGTGAAGCATGAACATTGATTATTGCAACGTGAAAAGCTTTGATTGAAATCCGAATTCACCCACCTACCTACTAGACACTTTAATACATGTGAACAATGTACATACAACTGCAGCTTCAGTCAAAACTGATGTTTGCCATCGAAATTCAAACCTATAACATAATTAATCCTGAATATCGAATCAAATAGCATTGAAAATGGCTTTCGAAAGCCCGTTTCCTCTTGAACCACTTACCAATGCTAATGCCGGCTTTTAGTTCCATTTGCAAATGTAAATTAGTTGACAGGGGCTCCATCTATGATAGTTTCGTTGACTGTCCCGACCGCATCAGTCTACCTTTACACGATAATGTTTGGCGTCCCTCAAGGGTCTATAATTGGACCAGATTTCATTGTAATACATATTAATTTGGTTCTATGTTTATGTATTAGGTGCAAATGTGTTTGTGAGATTTGTTTGTGTTGTGTTTGTTTTAGTAAAGAAGCCCAAACAGTTGGCTTACCTTACCAAACAACTTACTGAAAAATAGTA
Source organism: Mamestra configurata (assembly GCA_002192655.3). Lineage (NCBI taxonomy): Eukaryota > Metazoa > Arthropoda > Insecta > Lepidoptera > Noctuidae > Mamestra > Mamestra configurata. The sequence continues at coordinate 14,238 of NDFZ01002507.1, forward strand.
AGCTCCAAAAGCAAAGATTTGTAATTAAGTGCTTAATGGTGAATAATGAACACATACTCACTCCTGCTTTCCGCATCGCTTTTCCTATAGAATCCTATTCCAAGTACCAGCCCGGCCACTAAGCTTTTAAGCACTAGTGCAGTATGCAGCATCATTTATAAAACACAGGAACTAACTAAGAACTAAACTAAATAGTGATAAATCTTCGTTTTGCACACAATTATTCTCGTCTGGTACACGACTTATGTTTCAATGTCTGCCTTCAGTTGGAGCTCGCACTTCATTTGTTCCTGTCGAAAACTCCTAGCTAGCTAAAGTGTTTGTTTTTAAAACGATCTGCAAGAGGGCTATTATTGTTCCTATACTTTTTATTTTATCTGTGAAGACGTAGCTTCGCTTCGAGTAGTACTGTCTGAGAGTAAAAGGAGCTTTATTAATTGAAAGAGAGAATTTCAGTGTATTGGTTGCGGTCTTTGACAGTTTGTTTCATTTTGAAACTTGGAATTATCACTGCGGTGTTTTATCAAGCTTACTATCTTAGACAATGTGGTAGACATTAAACCAGTAATAATATGAAGTGTGTCGATTAAGTGCATAATGATAGTCTTCATTAACCATGAAATTTAGCTCTCTGAATATTAATTTTGTACCAGAGCCATTGCAATACATCAAAGCTCAACTAGATTAATACGACACATGTTGTGTAGGCAATCGCCGAAATTCAAATTACCAAAATTGTTTGCTCACAAAACAGAAATACGATACAACAGCCACCGAATCCCAATCATTAGCTCCTAAATCGAGTAACTACATTCACAGACAAAGCGTTACCCGTTTCATGGTAGACCACAATTTCACTCACGGACACATTGAAGGTAAGGCTGAAGGCACATTGCGGGCTTGTCGCATTACGATGGACCTCTTACTACCCCTCTTAAGGGTAATTAGTTTGCGACCTTCCTGATTCAAAGGGATCAATGCAGTGTTTTATGTCAATAGTTTCTAGATTAAGTTAGGCTTGTGAGTAACTATCAGCAGTAATTGAAAGCCTGTAATAAATCAAGCAGCGTTCGTGTCGTATTCGACAAGAAGAGAAGAAAGTTCTTGAAAGTTTTAGTGTGGCCATTTTCTTTCATAAATGGTTTTGTCTTCAGTTATTATTTAGTTGGTTGTTTGTATGTTTGTAGTCTTCGCATTACCGTTATGGTGATTTGATTCTTCATTCTTAACTTTAAACTGCCTTACCTGAAATAAAGAAAAATCGGTTTTAAGAATATTGGATAAGTCATTATAATTATCTAAACAATCATCAACAAAAACATTGAAAAAAGAAAACTCGTTAGGGAACAGTTTGTTTGGTTTTCCACTTAAAGGATTAACAAAACATCTTAATTAGCCAACTTATAATATTTAAATATTGATAAGAGACTAGTGGCCCGCCCCGGCTTCGCCCGGTATTTTTTTTAAATATTTTATCATAAGAACCTTCTCCTGACAATAAAAAACACAACAAAACAAGAATTAGCGAAATTGGTCGAGCTGTTCACGCGTGATGCCGTGACCAAGGGAAATAGGGATTCATTTTTATATATATAGATTTCAAAGAATTTGGAGCCTTCTGGGAATCTTCTATAGATTATTTATTACATGCACACGATTAATACATGTAATATTATGATGTAATAAATTGGTAAAACTAGTCATAGGTGCACAAACTATCCAAAAAACCACATCAGCCTTAGAAAAATATACTGGTACTACAGTATCTATTACAGTAATGGAAACCGATATTGCTTCAGCACGCCAATAAACCGTCCCGTGACACTAAACCTTATGATCCGGGTCCCTGAATTATCTACGACAGCCGTAAACTTTGTTTCGTCATGCGCTGTATTGTGCCCTGTCCTTTATTTTCTACTTTTCGTGGTCAGAGATAGTTTTATTGAGTTTAGCACAAACACGCCAGGAATAGACGCTCATTTTCAAGATTGGAAGTTTCAGGATGGTGCTCCCTAAATATGTTGAGGCTACAGGTTTATTACATTTGGAGTTAAAATTTTTCTTAGTCTGGCTAGTCTTTTTGAAATAAATTCTTTATAAGTTTACGAACGTAAACAGATACGACGGCACTTTTATGTTACTCCTTTTCTCTGTTTCAGGAAAATTAAACAGTTTTTATTATTTTATACAGTTTTACTTAGATTCATTACTTGAATCTGTAAAAGGCTTGACATTTACTTAGAAAAAATATGGAATAATATGAGCCATTTCTACTTCGATACCTACATTTCGGTGCAAACC
>NDFZ01002508.1:2792-14051 GCA_002192655.3 Mamestra configurata
TTTACAAAATTTGGTATACAAAAATTAATTTAATATTATGTGAGGACGATACACCCAGAGTATGCTACTTATAAGAACAAAGTATTACCAGCAGAGGTACTTATTCATTTTCTAAAAAAAAATAGGTAAATGGTACTCACATATTTACAGATAATCTTAATAACCATTAATTAAACAGAAAATAAAAACACAAAAAAGAAACAGTATACCTATCTATAAAGTTAATTCATAAATCAACCAGTTTGATTTTGTCTACACCCATTGATTGTCCTATGGAGCCGGACCAGCATGTTTCCAAGCATTCATATCCTGAATGTAATCTTCTAATTTGTATTATGCTTGTTTACAAAGTGTACTTTTAACATAAGTTTTAAATTTTCTTTCATTTACAGTTTTAATTTTTTTTTCATCTCGGCGGACCACCAGTGCACCTGGCGCCTTCTGGGTTGTGTGCGAACCCGGGGCATTGACGCGTCGCAAATTTTCGTCATCGCCCCGTGGAACCACTGCGCCTCCTCTTCGACGTCGACGGGTCCGGTCGTTGCTGACTCCCGGAACCAGGCCTGCACAATAGCGGCCTCCTCGCGTAGCTCCCTGTCGAGGCGCTTGCGCGCCCAACGCGGACCGTCCGTTCGCGAGGCCGTTGAATTGCGGCCGCCCGCGGTCTGGGGGGAGACGTTGAAACGGATATATCGATGATCCGACAACGTCTCCACCTCCACGGCGACACGCCAATCGCGGACACGGCTTGCGACAGAGGGGCTTGCGAACGAAACGTCCACTATAGAACCACCCCGCTGTCGCACGCACGTGTAGGCCGAGCCCCTATTCAGGACGGTCAAGCCGGTCGTGACCGCCCACTCCTTCAACGACTCGCCCTTGGCATCGGTGACCGGGGATCCCCAAGCCGCAGACTTGGCGTTGAGATCCCCGAGCAGCAGCACCGGGCAAGGGTGGTACCGGTTCACGACGGCACCCAACTCGACAAGGAAGCTCTCGAAGTCGGCGAGGCTCTTGTTGGGCGAGAAATACGCCCCAACAATGCCAACGCCGTCCGCGAGGGCGGCCACCCAGCCGTGACCTCGGGACGGGTCGACAAGAGCCCCGCCGATGATGGCCACCGAGCCGTCCAGGTCACCCACCCAATCATCTCGGGGGGGGACGTAATACGGCTCGGCGACCACAGCCACATGGATCGACCACTCTGCCATGCTCTGGAGTAAGAGATCCTGAGCCCTGGCAGAGTGGTTGATATTGCCCTGGAGGAAATGGAATTGTGCCATTACGCACAATCCATTCCCTCGGCACCATTCTTAGGCCGGGAGTCGGCCGAAGAGCAACCAGGCTGAGGGGGGTGTAAAGGGCCCCCGACAGCCTTGGTTGTCCCCTTCTTGTTGCCCTTTTTTGGGGCAGGCGGGCAGGCCTTTCTGCCGACGACGTGCCCCGCGGGCCTCCCTGCATCCGTGCAGAGGCTGCAGTTTGGCGTCGCGGAGCACGCTGCCGCCTTGTGGCCGGGCTTACCGCAGCGATAGCACTGCTCGCTGCGGTCAGTTGTGGCGGCGCACCGTGCCCTGACGTGCCCAACGTCGAGGCAGCGGTAGCACCGCATAGCCCTGGGTTGCAGCAGCTTGACGCGTGCTGCAACCCACCCCACCAATAGCCGGCCGCTGACGGCGATCTTATTCGCCGCCGCTACCGGGCACTTCACCGTAATGGCGCCGAGCCCGGCAGCGTTGGCGCGGATCTCGCCCGCCCGCACGTCGCCCGGCGGACATCCACCGCTTCGAGCGACGGCCGCCACGACCTCCTCTGGGGTCGTCGAGTCGTCCAGGCCCTCGACGCGCAATTCAGCTGTCTTCACTGGCCTGGACACTCGGACGTCCTCATCATTGAGGACCTCCCTCAGTTTGGCGGCCAGGATGTCCGCCTTCTCGCTGCCCGAGGGTCCCGACACCTCGAACAGCCGCGCCCCCGTAACCGCCGACTTCATCCTGAAGCCGGTCGGTGTGCCAAGGTCCGGGAATGCAACCTTGGCCTTCGCCTGCGCGAGGACCTCTTTATAGGTAAGGCCCCTCTCGATTGCTGCGGGCTGCAGTGTGAGTACCACTGCCGCAGAGCGTGGGGCCTTTCCCTTTCGGGACCTCCTTTTCCTTTTGGGCGCAGGCTTGGGCTGAGCCGGCGGCGCCACCTTCTTCTTACGACCCCGTTTGACGACCGTCGTCCAAGCCTCTGTGGGGTCGGACGCGGTCGCCGGGGTCGCCGTTGTGCTGGGAGGGGGTGCTGACGCACCCTCCGCGGGCTTCTTGGGCCCCTCCGCGGGCTTTTTGCCCCCCCTACCAGCTCTGGCCGCCACGGCTGGGGGCCCGGGCCTTGTGGCCTCCTCCATCCTCCGTTTATCCGCCGCGAGCGGTGGCCGGAGGTTCTGCGCCGGGAGGAGCCTTGATTCTAAGGCCTCCAGGCGGGCATTCATCATGCCCCCACATTGCTGCATGCAGATGCGGACGATCCGTTCGATGTCCGCATCGGGTGCAATTGTAGGGGCAGGGGTCGGCGGCGGGGAGGCAACCACCGGAGAGGCGGCAACTGCCGGAGCCACACGCTTCTTTGAAGGGGCAGACCCCCTCTGTGCGGCAACCTCCCGCTTGAGGTCCTCCAGCTCATTACGGAGACGGCCGTTCTCCTCCCACAGCTTCGCCGTCTCCTCAGAGCTCGTTCTTTCAAGGAGGACCCCAACCGCCTCCCTGATGCCATCAGCCGCCTCTTTTAGGGCGCGCGTGAACGTGCCCTTCAAGCTGCCCGACTTCGTGGCAACTTTCAGGACAACGTCCACGCCGTCCAGAACTTGGCGGCCGAGTGCCGCCGCCGTTATGCCCTCCCCGGAGGCCGCCTGGGTGGCCCGCCGCTCTCGAGCCTGCCGAGCCAGCTCGCCGACCTCATCGGCCGCGACCGCCTTCCGCTGCGCCCGCTTTGCGGCGTTGATCTCCGCTTTGTTGCTGTCTAGCAACAGCGGGGACGCAGCGGAATCGCCGCTTTGCAGCTCGTCGCTGTCTATCTCTTCGGGCCGATCCATGCGGACCGCTGCCGCCGGGATCGGCGTAGCGGGCCGCAAGAACCGACCCCTTTGGTCGCGCTGTGGCACCACTGCGCGACCACCTCTCCGAGATGTCGGCACCTTTGCGGCCGACAGCTCCTCTTCACTTGAGGAGGGATTTAATCCCTCCCCGCGCGACCGCTTCCCCCAAAACTTTGAGGGGGTGCGGGAGCCTCCTTGGCTCTCGCTGCCGCTTCCGGCAGACGCCTCTTTATTCTCCGCTAGAATTGGCCCATCGTCTTTTTGGTGTTTGCTTTTAGGGTTATCCATGAAGTTCTCACGAGTCGATATAGGTCTTGAATGTCCACCGGGCAGAGCCTAGATGCTCGGTAAGCCTACATACTGCAGAGTGCGGCAGGTGCTCTGCAGGGAAAGCGCTAAGGACTGGACTCCCTCCAGCCATGCATCCTCTCACCGCGCTTCAGAGCTTAGGGCTTCAGAGCTTATCTAGCCCCGATTTCAGGGCGCATTACGCGAGCTGAAATTTCGATTGGTCACTGAAAACTCGTTTTTTTGACCGCCGTGTAAAAGTCTTTTTGGTAGCCAAATTCTTATGTACATGTAAAACTCTATAAGTAAAGGTAAGTAGATGTTCCCAGGCCCTTAGAGAGTTTTCCCGGACGGCGAACACATCCTGCTAAGTGTTGTGCCAACAGAGGTCTTGCGCCGCGGGGAAGTCGCTTTGAAACAGGTACCTACAGAGTTTTTGAATTTTGATAGTGTTTTCCAAAACGGGTCGAAATTGGATGCAGCTGGTGTAGGAGGTATAGACGTAATGTCAGGGTCTGGATTGAGTGCATGTTGGGGCTTGTGTACCTTCCCAATTAAATATGCACTTTCTGACCCCGATAACTTTGAAAAATCGTACCTGGGTGCAGATAGGACATTCTCCTCGCGCTACCGAGCGGAACGGACGTGTGTAGTGGACCCGCACTGCCCTTTGTGTCGATAAACGTCGTGCTAATTTCTTATTAGTTGAGCTTGCAAGATTCAATTCTCGCTTACTACATAAAGATTTAAATACATTTACTCCACCCAGTGGGCTGGACTAGAGTGGGACAATTGGATATTTGTGTATTACACGGCAATTAGTTGGATTCGTTTGTGCCCCTACCATCGGGTTCGAACCGGCGCCACGCAGCGCGGCGGTCGGGCGCCCTGCCACCGGGCCACGGACACTACTCTCCGAGTGACGAAGTCTACGAGTGCTACGAGCGCGCGGACGCGGCGCGCGCTGACGTCACCCCAGTGCTACGCATCGTCTACACTTACTACGGCGCGTTTGCTACGAGCGCGATTTATTGCTAGCGGCGTGGTAAGCACGAACTACACTTGCGTCTGGCGGCATCTTGCAACCAAAGTTTATACTGGAAGTTGGCGCTTCTTAGAATCATGCCCCGAACGCAACATTCACCACCCTTTTTTTTGTTTTTGTTTTGTTTTTTGATGTCGGTGGGAAATCCTCATGGAAATCCTCCACCCTGGGGCGGAGGGGTCTGTCAGACTCTTACTAACTAAAACCACCCCGGTGTTCCATCTCCCACCTGCGCCGGGGATCGTGGGAACGTATGCGACTTCCGCAATCCCCGGCTGGTGCCGGCCCGCCACTGCGGGCCACCTCGCTTCGGCGAGGGGAGTGAGGTGTTTGACTCCCCTCGCTACGTCAAAGAGGGGCGCACGGGAACACCACGCGCNGAACACCACGCGCCGCCACCTCGGGTCCGGATGAATGGGGGGTGACGAACATCCCCAAGTCCGTCGCCCCTGTACCCAGTTAGGGGGGCCGGAAGAGAGCAGCGTATGCCCTCCTCCGACGCCCGATGCGCCTGCTGCGGGCCGGGAGAGCGGTTGTGATCTCCCTCTCCCTTTCCGCAGCCTCCTTCTGCGCTATAACTGTCTCGCAGAAGGAGACCACCGCGTCCCAGGACTCCTCACCGCCGACCATAGCATGAACTACAGCCGGCAGCGAGAATTCACCGCCTACAACAGAGATGAGGGCACGGCGCGGCTCCTCCCAAGCTGCACACTCTGCCAGCGTATGCCGTGCCGTGTCCTCCCGACAGTCGACGCAGTGGTAGCATCGAGCGTCCGGCTCCCTGTCTATGCGACACAAGAACCTCCCGAAGCAGCCATGCCCCGAGAGGTCCTGCGTCGCACGAAACGACAGGGAGCCGTGTCTTCTCCCGAGCCAGAGGTCGAGCACTGGCCGGATGGCCTCGATGGTGATGAGGCCGGCGGAAGGGCTCGAAAGCCTAAACATTCACCACCCTCGTCCAGGAAAGACCCAACTATGCAGTCACAGTCAGACTCAGATATTCCGGCTAACATGGAGGAAGAAATCTCTGCAGGCCATGTAACTACTAGAAATAAACGGCCTCGATTAGACGGTTCACCCAAGAGTTTTCTTCGTGACTTCAAGGAAGAAATCATAGAAATGCTCAATGGCTGGAAGGCAGAACAAGACTCTTTTCTGTCTAAATTAGCTAAAGATATGTCCGACCTTAAGATGCAATACTGTACCATCCAGAAATCGAATCAAGAAATAGAATGGTCAATGGAGTTCATCAATAAGTCATATGAGGATACGAAAAAACATGTGGAACGTCTCGAAGTTGAAAACAAGGATAATAATAACTACCTTCTCAGTCTTGATAAAAAACTTAAAGAATTGCAGTACACGTCACGCAATGCTAATATTGAGATCCGCAACATCCCACAAAAAGATAACGAAAGCGTGCTAGATATTTCTGAAATAGTTACAAAATTAGGAATTTACTGGAAACTCAACTGCAAGCCAATGATCTTCGGGATATCTATAGGGCTCCGACTAGACCAGGTTCAGTTAAAAACATCATAGTTGAGTTCAATAGAGTACAACAAAAGCGTGACTTCCTGTCGTCAGTAAGAAAATACAACAAGGCTCGGAAAACTGATGATAAACTAAACTCTGAGCTCTTGGGATTACCAGGGAATAAACAGCCCTTCTTTGTTGATGAATATCTACCGCCTTCTAGCATGTCACTTTTTTACCGTGCCCGCGAGTTTGCGAAGCAGAACGGATTCAAATTTTGCTGGGTATCCAACGCTAAAATATATCTGCGTAGGGAAAGAGGTCAGAAACAATTTTTGGTAAGCTCAGAACAAAATCTAATAGATTTGAAAGATAATACCATATGAATTAGATATGTAAAGCTTAAGTAATGTGTCCACACGTCTCTACTTGTTATAATTTTCCAAATGTTTTTAGATTATCAGCCCATCTCCATGACAGATATGACACTCTCTCACTCAATTTCACTTTCACTCACCATTCCCAATCATACAACTCACATACATCACAATCATACACAATTCACAAACTCACTCCGCTCTAAAAGTACGTTCCACCTTTTGAAACATTGTCCCCTAAATACCATATACTCCATTCGAAAACACACCATGATATATACGTACCTGGGCGTTTATAATAATACACTTTGCATTTGTTCCTACCGTAGATGTATAACTATACAAAATGACCAACACATTTAACATAATATCTGAATTAGATAACTTTAACATATCCCATTCAATTCTATGCTCTCCGAACCAGTGCCTCACACTGATCAAGCACCCTACTAATTATTTATAAATCATCCACCAGAATATCAGGAGTATTAAAAAGAATATTGAACAATTTTTGGCTACGATCGCACTTCTAAACTTTGACTGCGACGTCATCGTGCTCACAGAATGCTGGTTGAAAGTTCCTCTTCCTAAATTAGACGACTATGACACTTTCTTCACATTTAACAACCCATTACAAAATGATGGAGTGGTTATCTTCATAAAGAATAGTCTAAAAGTTATTGTATCCGAACCACTTTTCCTGGACGGAAGTTGTTTAGTATGTGATTTTGACAACAACTTATACCTTGTTTCCATATATCGCTCCCCGTCTTTCCAAAATATAGACAATTTCATGGATAGCTTGCACAACATAGTGAGTACCTTTCCACCTAACAGAAACGTAGCAGTAATTGGTGTCATAAAGGATAATAATGTGGATAGATTGTCGGATCAATACCTGACATTGACAGCGTCTCTTGGCCGCCCTCGCACAATATACCCACCATACCAGGCAAAATAATTGTCTTGATCATATACTCTTGAAATCCAAAGAAGTGGCAATTACCATGGTCATTGATTCTCCAGTTACAGACCATCTCCGGTTCTGCTATGTCTGAACACTAAACGTGCCGTACGGAAACCCCCAAAGTTGACTTACCACATTGACTACTCATCTATCTTGCTAGCTCTAGAAAAGACTGATTTCACTCCAGTATTACATTGTACCGATGCAAATATGGCCACGAATCAGTTAATTTCCACTATTTCCTCAATAATAATAAACCAGTTCGTGTCCCAAAAAAGCAGAGGAAGTGATCCACGGCTTGATATGCCGTGGATCACTTCAGGTCTGCTGCGATGTATTAGAAACCGGGACCAAATGCACAAAAACCTAAAAAAATCACCAAATAATACAGTTTTAGAAATTACATATCTACGTTACAGAAACTTCTGTAATAACTTACTATGTAGGCTGAAACGCAACTATGAAAAAATAGAACTAGATAAAGAAACATGGAACGTAATCAAATCAATCACACATACCCAACACAAATCTCAACCCCCTCTCGAACTCTTGAACATTTCGTTTGACCCAATCTCATCATCTAATTTAGTAAATAAATACTTCGTCAACGTAGGTAAAAGGCTGGCCTCGCAAATACCGCCTAACCCGAATACCATCCCCCTAGAAAGTTCAAATCTGCAACCCAACTCCATGTGCATTTTGGAAGTAACACATTAAGAGATAGAAACCATTATCATGAATCTTAAAAGCAACTGTGCAACAGGCTGGGACGGCATCTCCTCAAAAATTATAAAATCATGCAAAAACCTCCTTGTCCCATCAATCACCCACAATTGCAACCTATCTTTACAATTAGGAACTTTCCCCTGCGCGTTTAAAAGAGCTCTCGTGCATCCAATTTATAAGGACGGGGATAGAGACGATGTCACAAATTATAGACCAATTTCAGTTCTTCCCACTCTCTCTAAAATCCTCGAATGTATCCTTAAAAATAGTTTAACTAAATTCTTCCAGTCCAATAATACAATAGCTGATAACCAATATGGATTTTGCCCGGGAATCTCTACGGAGGATGCCGTGTTGGGCTTTACAGAAGCAGTCACAAAGAAAATGGACTCTAAAATGCCTTGCTTCGGTATCTTTCTGGATTTATCAAAGGCCTTCGATACCGTCTCCATCCCCATCCTCCTCCATAAAATGGAAGCTGCAGGCATTCGTGGTAATGCCCTAAAGATCTTTGAAGACTTCCTCTCCGATCGGGAACAATGCGTCCAAATAGACCAAGTGACCAGTAGCTGTGCTACGGTGGGCTCCCCCTCTCTCTTCCAGTTATATGTTAACGACTTGTGCAAACTTAAGCTACAAAATTGTGAAACGTATATGTACGCAGACGACAATGTTCTCCTAGTATATGGTACAGACTGGAAATCGGCTAAACAAAATGCTGAAATCTCGCTAAAGGCAGTAATGACTTGGCTTTCTGCGAACTTGCTCACGCCAAACCTCTCTAAAACAAAAGCAGTCGCCTTCGGTATTAACCCGAGATCAGCGCCTCCACCCGAGGAATCAGTCATTAAGGCACATGTATGTTCGGACCCACCTCATACTTGTAATTGTTCTCCTCTAACACTTGTCACAAAAATACAAAATATTTAGGTGTCTACGTGGATGAGACATTTAAAAACCCGAGTTAGACGTCTTCTGTATATTTTCAAAAGCCTCCGGGAATCGGTAGATCAAGACACCTTAAGAAATGTTTACTTCGCCCTGTGCCAGTCCATCCTCTTATACTGCATCCCAGTATGAGGTGGGACTGACAAGACGGCAATGCTAGGCATTGAACGAGCCCAAAGGGCGGTTCTAAAGGTAATGATGCAGAAACCACGTCGATATCCAACGTCCGCTTTATATTTAGAATGCAAAATCTTATCTGTTAGGAAACTTTTCATTTTGCGAACTATTCTTAGGAAACACGGCTCCGTTCCATACGACAGAAATATCACTCTTCGCACCGGGAAACCGATATGCAGAACAGAGCAAATCAGAACTGGTTTCACGAGACGGCAATTTTCCTTTCTTGCTTCTAAATTATATAACAAATTAAATAAATTATTATCCTTTTATCCCCTAAGTAAATTCGAAGTAAAAAACAAAATAACAAATTACCTACTGCACTTATCTTATGACGAATCAAAAAATATTGCATACAGAGTTCACACGTAGACCTCATCCCACAAACATTTCCACACACACATACTCTCTCTCACTCAACCATCACACTCACCCCACACTCACACACACCATAGAATACACACTCTCACACACTATTTAATATTATTACCCAAAAAATGTAACCCCTACATAAATTAGCTGACTACAACTACCCGTCACATCCGTGTCCTTATTTAATTCAGCCTGAATTTGGAACATCTAGAGGAATCACTGTCTCTGAAGATACAGGTTTTGCCTAGTTTCAGAGCCAGAGTTTCAAATATTGTATTTGAATTTAACTGTAAGCCCTACCTCATACGTTACAATGTATACCTACCAGTAATGTGACCCCCACTATCCATTGTATACCTAATTATTTAATGTAAACCAATCTGTTTTGTTCTGTTTTTGTTTAAGGGTTTTTTGTTGAATAAATTTTTATTTTCGGTTTACGTTTTTTTTTTCTCAGCTCTTTGGCTGGTTTCGACCACGTTTACGGGCCAAGCCAAGTAAATGTAGCATGTGGTCTTTAATGCGTTGTGATATGGGGCCTACTTCGTTCTCTTCAATTTGCATGAATTTTCTGACAATCCTACATGTATTTAGAATCGCAGCCTTTTGCAGTGTTATGTAGAGGTTTTCTTTCAGGTCATAATTTTAAACTATAGAGGAGATGATTTGGAATAACGCCTGTGGTGGCTTTCCTATTTTTACTATTGGGACTACATATACCTTTTCTTGTCGCCAGATTCTCATAACTTCATCTTTGAGTTCAGCATATTTACTTATTTTTTTAGTGATAGTCTTCTGTATGTTGTGTGTATTGGGGACTGCGATGTCTATCAAGTAAGTAATAATAATTTATTTTATCCTGTAATGTGATATCCGGTCTATTATAGTGTATGGTTCTCTCGGTGAGAATGGCGCGGTCGTAGTAGAGCTTATGAGTAGTATTTTCTAGAATGGTTTGTGGAGTATAGTTGTAGTAAGGAGTATTAGTGTTTTGTATGAGTGCGTGTTTGAGAGCTAATTTTTGATGGATGTCGTTTGCAACCTGGTTATGCCTATGAGTGTAGTCGGTCTGCGTGAGTGTTGTGCACGCGCCAGTAATATGCTGAATGGTTTCTGGTTGGATGTGACACTTGCGACATTTATCGTTTGTTAGGGGTATCGTCTGTAGGGTCTTTAATTATATATTTTCTGTAATTTTTTGTGTTATAGATCTGATCTTGAATAGCTACTATAAATCCTTCAGTTTCTGGGAATAAATTACCTATTTTCAGCCATTTATTGGATGCTAATTTATTTATTTGAGATAGTTCTAGGTCATGAGGGTGTCGCCCGTAAAGCACTTTCGTCTTCCACTCTTAATTTTTTTGTATCTGTGGGTCATCATTGAATGCTTTCTGATTTAAAATATTAAATTATTATTAGGGCTAATATGATTTCCCGCAGGTTTGCACGTTGCTCGGGAGCTGTCAAAATAACTCTTTTTAGAGCGTTTTGTACGTCCCTGTACACGGCCAGCCTGTGGGTGTCATATACTCAAAAGCAGTACAACGCTCTCCGTGTACAGTATAATAATGCATTCAGGATGTTGTTGGGGTTGCCCCGGCACTGCAGCGCGTCGGGGATGTTCGCCGACGCCCGTGTCGACTGTTTCTACACGACGATGCGAAAGCGGTGTGCATCTCTGGGGCGCAGGCTCCGGGCCACCTCTAATGGCATCCTGAGTGCATTGGCGAACAGGTTTGATTGTCATTACATTAATCATTGTTATATGATTAATTTAATGACAAACAGACAAATGACTCAGGCTTTT
>NDFZ01002509.1:0-18691 GCA_002192655.3 Mamestra configurata
AAAATTATATCACTCGTTATTATATCATTAGTTGTGTGTGTTATATTAAAAATACTTATATCAAACATTACACACCCACCTGCAGGCTGTTCAATAAGTTCTCAAAATAAAGATTTTCGCAACGGCTTTTCCAACCTGCTTATCAATTTTACCAAAGAACTCAGCTGTGATGTAGCTTTCCTTTAAGTAGGGTAGGGATATGCGTTCTTATGTTTGCTTTGGAAAAAGAAGTTGCCTTTACGATATATATATTAATGACCTAGTATTGCCAAACAACTTTATACGCAAACCATTACCATAATAACTATAATTCAGCTAGTTAAATACCTACGAAAAATACCTATCACGATTAATCTCATTCATGTAGTTAAATACGTACTTAAATGTCCTACCTACCCAAAACAAGTTCAGTTTGAAGGGGCCCGTTGTAAAGGCACCTGCCTATGAATGAAGCACTTGGAACTATGTCAAGGCACTCGGGAACGTTCACTGTGCTCTACTTGTACCATAACGCATAGTTTATAACCCTTGTGCGTAAACAGGTCCATGTCAACGTAACTGTCCTAGAAAGACGTACTTGAGGTGCAAAGATGGTTATTTACTTGGCTATGGGCGTTTTATCTTGAAAGGGCAAGAGTGGAGATGTTTTTGCAATATACGAATGGATGAAATAGATATTGAGCACGTACTGCTGCGTATGGTATTGACGTGAAAGCTTTTGGTAGAAAATAAAGTGTCATTATTTTTATGATATTTTCAGAACCTAAGGATCAAATCATTTATCGTAANTACCTAAGCTTTTGAAAGAAAATAAAGTGTCATTATTTTTATGATATTTTCAGAACCTAAGGATCAAATCATTTATCGTAATCATCCACAGACCGACTTCGCCCACTAGCAAGTGTTAGGTTCATTTTTGTATTAATTAGTAAAAAGTACCGGTAGCAAGCAATCGCCAGTTTCAGCTTCCTCTGGTCCCAGTAACCATTTTTTTTTATAGTAAACACAAGTAGGTCTTCGGCAAGCCTTAAAGAAATTTTCCTAATTAAAATCTGTTCAAAAATATAATAAGGATCCATCTAGTTTAGTTGGTACGAATAATTAATTCAACCAGCCTTATTTCCTGGCTATTCCGTTGATAAATTATGTAGTGTCTGATTGTGGAAATATTATTAATGATAGGGCAGGCAGAATAAGCTCAGTCGTGAATTCGTGGCTGTTGCCAAATGTCAAGGGAGTATTTTAATGTTACGACAACCTGAGTGAGAACTAACGCTCGTGCAGTGTGATATTATTGTGTTTGTTGTAGGTAACAATATTTTTATTTTCCTAGTAGCATGGGCGTATATTAGGGGAGTGTTTAGGGGGTCCGGTCCCTTAGCATAAAACGATAGTGAATATCTAATAAATATTACCTAGTCGAATGGCACAGAAAATCCGTGTCCCAAAATAAAATATTAGGTACCTATATATTTTGTACACGGACTATCTGTTTATAGTAGATTTTTTTTAACATTAAACAGATCATTCTGCTCACACTCCCGCTCAAGCTCACCAAAAAAATGTGCTTATAATCTTGTAGTGGGTAAAATAAATTATAAAAATATGAGTAAGAATATATTAAAATTGTACACTGGATCCTATTCTTTATTAAAAGAGAGAAAGACGAGCTTAATTCCAAGTTGAGTTTTCTCCTACCAAACTTTTGAGTGATAAACACTCAACTTTGAATTAAGCTCGTCTTTGTGCTTACATGATCTTTATTATCACTGCGTCACAAGTTGTTTTTGTGTTAGTATAATAAAGAAATACTTCATAATAATCCCAATATTAAACAAAAAGTTGAACATCCCTAGTTTTGCAACAGGGGTCGGAAACCCAGAAACTATCTCTCACATACAAGGACAAACTTACATAAATATTTGATAACCGTATACCAAATCAGAGTCACCTCAGTTCGCAGAAAACGACCTATCTGGAAACTGGAAGTACTGGAACCAATCTTTCTTTGTTATTCTACCAATAATCGTGTCAGAAGTGTTAAACACGTTCTCGTGACAAGTCTCATAACTGTGTTATCTGTAATTGCTATCACTATTCTTTGTAGCAGCTTAGACAAGTGACAATAGTTGAGATATGCAGCGTGTTCCAGAAGTGTGTGGTCATATTTACGGGTGATGTTAAGTAGCTGATATACCTATATTAAGGAAAACATATAAAAAAATGTGAACTTTTTCAGAAAAATCGACCACATAAACGACTAAAAAGTTGCGAAGATATGACTTTTCAAAGAGTCTGATACAGTTGGTGACATCAAATCTGTGATTGAACTAAATGCCACCAACTACCTATAATAAACTGCTTGAAAAGTCATTTATTCGGAACTTACTAGACGTGTTTTCTCGGGTTGATTTTTTGAAAAATATTTTTTTTTGTTTTTCTATTTTTCCTTTATATGTATCACGTACCCAAAATCACCCGTAAAAATAACCACGCACTTCTGGGACACCCTGTACAGTAAGACCAAACGACGTTCCTTGTTATGAAGGTCAACTGGCACGTTAAATGTGAAAGGTGAAAAGTCATTAATTATATAAATTGTCGCACGCAACGGTGTGTTGTCAACTGCAGTTAACTTTTGACCCAAGTGCATCATACCAAGCACCGAGTTTGGATTTTATGTTTTTAAAACTGGTACCGGAAAATTGCATAACTGAATTTACTGTGCTGAACCGTATTTAGTAGTCTGGGGCCATCCATCAACCTCCCTATTATGACGTGCCATCATCCCTTTCCATCCAGAAAGGGATAGTTATATTCGTCCCGTATGTAACTATAGCTCCGTTTCTCTCTAACAAAGGGATCATTACGGCATTGGCACGTAATATTAAGGGGCAAGAAGTTGGATAAAAGGAGTCCTCGATCTTGATTCTGAAAATTGTATATTGGCTGTAAATTATGTAGAAAGAATCCAATGCTAAGTTGCAAAGAATACACTTTGCGTAGTGTTATTTGCAACTTGGCGTTGGATTCTTTCGTAATTTACAGACTAAACAGCCAATATAAAATTTTAAAAGAACTCTGTAAATCTCTACATCTAATACCTTTAAACAAGCAATTCTTGTATAATGTATATACTTATACCTATTCTGAATCTCGGAAACGGCTCCAACGATTTTCATGAAATTTAGTATGCAGTGGCTTTCGGGGGCTATAAATAGATCTAGCTAGGTTTCATTCTTAGAAAACGTTTACCAAAAAAAATCATCCAGGGACTATTTTATATAAGAGACCGTTTTAGTTACCTAATAAAATACCTCTATATTATGACCAGCAGTCTTTCAGCTGAAATTATTGATGAAACAATGATGACGTTTGGTAGGAAACGGCCATCGAAGTAGCCTATATACTTAAAATGTAAATGCGCTATACAAGTACAGACAATCACAGAACTGTTCAGTTAGCAGACAAGCTGCTCGCATAAATCATTTTGCCCCGTGCTCCTCAGCTGTAATAAAAGCCAAGTAAAATGGTAACATCATACATACAACGTCCATACGCCGACTGCGCCGTTCGTACACCGGACGTAGTGATTGTGTTATCCCCCCAAGATCATTCATTTCGTTCCTTGTAGCCAAATAGGGGAGAATTATTCGTAAATTAAGGAATATTACGCTTCCTTTTGACCGCCTTTATGAGGACGCAATAAATTAAAGGATAAGGAGCTTACTGGATATTGTAAAACAAAGAGGGAAATGAAAAATGTTAAATCTGCCCATTATTCTAGATTATCTACGAAAGGTAGGTACTGTTTGTAGGATTAAATAGGAATGGAACAACTTTTAATAAAACCACAGAATAAAGCTTTAAAGCTCTTCATTACCAAAGTATATGAAGGTAATGTAGGTATTCTAAAATAATTTTCAGAATTGTTAAGCATTTTTGTGTAAGTAGTAAGTATTTACTAAGCATTGAATGTAGCTACGGTTGCCAGTTTCTAAAACCGGATTTTTGGGTANCCCAAAGTATATGAAGGTAATGTAGGTATTCTAAAATAATTTTCAGAATTGTTAAGCATTTTTGTGTAAGTATTTACTAAGCATTGAATGTAGCTACGGTTGCCAGTTTCTAAAACCGGATTTTTGGGTAAAATTACGTAAAAAGGGTCAGACGTAACATTTTAAATGTGTGTGTACCATAAAAGCGCTCATAGAATCGCGTGTACACAATCAGGAAGCGAGCGTTCCCTGTACACTTCATTTATCAAGTCCATCATATTTTAGTTCTCAGACATCAGTAAATATTGAAACAAACGTTTTACTTTTAACTGCAGTAATCCCCACGTTCTTGCGCAATCGCATCCATTGCGTCTCGTTCTTTTTACTATGTAGTGTAGGCAAGAATTATGATGCGCAAGAGTTTTTACATCTCTCTGATAGCAATCAACATATCTTCCGCCATTCTAATTGTTAAATAATGAACGCACGTGTATAGATGTGACATCGTTTGAATTAATATAAGTTGTAAGCATGAGTCACTGAAAGTTCTTGCATAAAGTGTTTGACTTTACTTGAACTTTTTAACCCCGACCAAAAAGAGAGGGGTGAGAGAAGATTGACGTTTGTATCTTTCTGTGGCATCGTAGCTTCTTAACAGATGAACCGATTTTTATTTTTTATTTTTTTATGTAAGGCCTTATCTTGCTTGATCGACCGCTGACCTGGAGAGGGCTGCGAGGGCTGCGAGTAGCAGAGGACTGGTCGATGTGGCCTATGTCAAGTGAAGCAAGTTTTTCGGTTGAAATGATAATCTTGCTTATAATTTATTTAAGCGTAAATGAGTCTTACTAGTACATTAGTACTTTGTAGGAAGGTAGTAAAACAAAGAAATCTATTGTAATTGGTAAACTTAATTATTTCCGTATTTCAGCGTACATATTCTTGCAGAATTTGACGTATAAACCCTGTATAAACAAAGAACTTGTTATGCAGATGTTTTTATATCCATGAACAAAGACGAAAAACCACTAAGTATTTTAAAATACTCATCGAATGTTATTCCCAATGCAAAGCAAAATATAGTGAACGTGATTTCGTTCACTACGTGCAGTTCACATGCCTCGCGGGTCAAGGCGATGTCAAATCAATAAAATTATTAAAAACACACGACTTACAATAAGCACCCACAATAGACTTTACTTGGGCATCGTGGCTTATTATTACCCGCCCCCAGAGGTCGATTTTCAAGGTTAAGCAACGTTTGCTGAGTGTGGCCCGCGGATGGGTGACCCTTATTTGGGTACAAACTCAAATCATTTACGTGTCTTGGAAAGCACGTTAAGCCGTAGATTGTGTTACATTTCTAGACGGCATTGTGATAGTCGTTACGGATTACCAGAAGCCTGGAAATCTGACACCAGCCCAATCGGATATCGTGCCACCCAGTTACTGGGTTCTGGGTGGGTGTTAGATAGGCAATCGCTCTATGCAAGATAACGGTGTCCGTAATATTATTTAATTTCAATGCATTTCTCAATTTCATGTTATTTTTTCTATTTTTGTATTGGTATAAATGTAAATGCAAGTTTTTATACTGTATTTAAGTATTCAGATTTAATTTTATGATTTTTAAGAATTACTTACTATTTAAATTCAGTGGAAAGTTATGCACGCATGCTCATAATTTGTATTTACTTCTTGAAGGGACACTGATTTCTAAAATACAGGCATCTGCTTAGTTTAGAAGTCAGGGTTACATTGTTTGTAATTTTAGCCTTTTTTATATTATTACCACTTATAAAGTTATAAATGTTCTATATGGCTTTGATGAATAATTACATTATTACTATTAATTATGATTCCGCTCATCCAGTTAGACTTAACTAAACTACTAAAACCAACCCTAATATAGTTAGGAAAACGCTAGGCAGATAGAATATACTTGACAACTTTGTTTGCACGACACACCACGACTGCAATGTCGCAAGAACATGACTTAATTGTCGCGTAATCGCACTGTTTCCTGTCATGTGCCATTGTCCTCTGACAATAAAGCCAGTTACATAAGACGCAACCTAAATTACCTCTGGACCGTGTACACTAGGCTTAACAATCAAGTTATTGTAAGTTTCTAGTGTAGGAATTTAATTTAAAACCACATTTAGCATGTTATATTTAAGTCACTGACACTTATTTCCACGAACGCTAATTATCCACCAGCTCTGTGCGAGTGATGGACGAAGAGACCCAATGAATTAGTCTAATTGGATGGCGAAGAACTGCCTCTCTCAAGGGACTCTCTCAAAAGATAATAGTATAGACATTTTAGTATACCATGATGCAGTTTAGTAACCTAGCATGTCATTGTGAGGAGAAATAAAGAATTTATTATTATTATATTTTATGTCTTTGACAATCTCGGGACCCTGGGGTGCCGGTCCTTTGGTAGGCGTACGAGGGGCCAAGGACAACCATTATTAGTATGTTAGTAAATTATTGTATACTTTCGTTAAGGTATTTATCTATGGGTCTTTGTAACCTCAAAATAAATGGTTTATTCTTACATATTATCTTTTGACACAGTCTATTATTACCGTGAATTAGGAGAGTTTGGAAGAAGAACAGACATGTTGAACCCAAATAAATTGGGATAATATTTAGCAAATTATGGTGGTGATGAGATAACGTCACCGGGCACTTTATACTCCAGGCTGCGAAAATGAGACTCTAGGTAGGATTATGGTGCGCAAGTTTACGCGTGGCACGTGAAGGCGCTACGCTGCCGGGGCGAAAATCCGTTACCGACGCAAATTGCAGCGCAGGATACCATGGTTTCGGATTCGGCGGGAGGACACGCCTGGGTGTCAGTACAGTGAGGATCGCCCGGTGATAACGGTGGAGCATACGGTGGAGGTCTGCCCAGCTTGGGCGGAGCACCGCCGTATTCTCGTCGAGGTGATCGGCAGCGGCAACCTCTCGCGTCCGGCCCTGATTCAATTCATGGTCCAGAGCAAGGAGGCATGGGAAGCGGTCATCTCCTTCTGCATAGCAGTTATGCTATTGAAGGAGGAGGCGACCGCGTAAGGAAGAGACACACCTCACGCCCCAACCGCCGTAACAAAAGAAGACGCCCCGGGCGTCGGGACTCGCAGGGCGATTCCCGGCGCTGTAGGCGCAGGCCTGCGGACGGCGAGCGTTTGTGTTCTACGCGCACCTTAAAGAGATGTCAGCATAGAAGACGGGGCCCGTCAGGGCCAGAGCCTGCCAGGATCGAATGATTCACCGCGGCCCTGGAACGCAAAAGGCGCTTAGGAGGAACACGGATGGGTTTTAGTCAGTAAGAGTCTGACACACCCTTCCGCTCCACGCAGAGCGGAAGAAGTCATTTGATGATATCCCATATTTAAAAAAAAGGGCAGGATTATGGTACTAACTCCTGTGGAATCCTTCGGATGCTAGTGTGATATTAATGTACTTATCAATTAATTTAAGCTTCTCGTAGAGAGGCCTCTTCCAGGCTGTGTGGCTGGTAAAAAAAGGATACGGAAGGCTTGTGGATCAATCCATATAGATCTATTATGAATGGTGTTAAAGAGCTAATGAATAGTTGTCTCTATTCACCACAGTGTAATAAAGCGAGGGTACTTCTTGTAGGTATCAAAGTGCGTGAGTGAGAGTTAATTGAAACAGGTTACTGCCCATGCACAATGATACTCGTAAAGATTGGAAAACCACCTGGCTCTTGTTGTTAACTTGCGGTTGTTATTTGTTGCTGTACAAACACTCCATGTTATTGTGGAAGGTACAAGTCGTACGACTTAAAGCTTTAGTATGCACTTGCGACACCCTCCTTCCTCCCTTCGCGTATTAAAATCCTTTGCGTGGTTTAGGATAAGTCACGTAGAAACATACAGCAGACTACGACTTAGTTTTGTACTACTTATCGATTAGGGGGGATCGAGACTGTTATTCCTTAATTAATACAGGCTATTTCATAGCCTAGCAAGGAGAACCGCATGATAGCAGGAGATTTAATACTACCTACTTTGTGAATCTGTTTTTTTATATGAATAAAGACTAAAGACTATGGTATACTTAGAGAAGTAGAAGCGCTTTGCCTCTGACTTCGTCTGCAAGCACACAGACAAATTTTGAATGAGAAATAAAGCCGTTGCATAAAAGGCTAATGTTTCTTTTAATTCTCCTTTAGCAGTTTCTTTATTTTAAAAAGTTTGTCTGTCCTTCCTCAGGGGTCAAGTTTCTCTGTTAAAAATCGGTATCATCGAAATCGGTTTGGCTGTTTAGCCGTGATAAAACAATGATGGCGTGGATATTTGATTTTAATAGTTATAAAAGCTCGTTAGTCTATCTTGGAGATGGAATGCATTCCTATAGGATTTAGACTCCGTTAAATTCTAAAATTGTACTTTTTAACAACGTCCTTGATGACCAGTTAACTGGACCAGTCGCCACTTAGTAGACGAATTGGCTTATAGCAATTAAGCTCCTTAGATTATTAAAATTGCAAATTCCAAAGACGTATTTCTCACTAGAACCTACATAGACAAACTTTAATGGCGTTAAAGCAAGAGTTATCTGAATAAGTATACCCGGCGAACTTTTAACACTACTTTGCTGTTAAAAAGCTCAAAAACTTAAATCTACAGACCAAAACAAAGACACACCTAACCTACAAAACAAATGTATCTTACTTTTACCGCAAAACCGTAAACCGGAGATCTCATTTTAGCATTCCCTATGTAATGGTAATTTGTATTGCAAATATATGAATGACCAGCGTCCGTCCCCGTGTTTGTTCGTGCGATGGCCCGGCTCGGCGGTCGGCGGTCATTGCCCGTTTCCTGCAAAGCTGCATTCCTTGGGGACCTGGTAATGTGGCACCCGCGGGCTACCACTCACACCGCACTACGTAGTGTGTGGTTTAATAACACTGGGGAAATTGTATTCTTGATTGTTTGTTCATGAAATATCAAAGGAATTCTCTATGGAGTCCAAGCTAGAAGGACGTTCTGGGATGAGGTCCTAGAAGTTTTACAGCGTTATTGTTTTATTCTAAGTAAATACCTAAGATATCTTTCATTATAAAACATCTGTAACAATTATACATATATATTATAATTCTATTATTTGTTTCACTGAGGCTAGCTACGGCTACTTTATTTTACTTTTGAAACAGTAAATCTGCAATATTTAACGCAACTTTTGACGCAATACATTTATCTTCGATCGTAAAACAAGCATCATCTAAAACGATTCATATGAAGTTATTCAAGTCACGAATGCCGTCAAAAATATGACAGGACACCATTGTGATCGTTACTATTTGTTATGTTGGTAAATTAACAGCACGAAGAGGAATTTTGAAGAGATGTTTAATTAAACAATGAGTAGGAACCAACTGTACGTCTGCACATAGAAAATAATCATATTGGCTACGAATGCTCACACTCATCGAGTGACCATGATCTTTCAACACAGTCCCACCGACATTGGTAAAGGTGTTAAGAAAGATTTTAAAATCCACGATAATCTAAAGCATAACAAAAGGATTATTAACAAAAGAAACTACAGTTATGTCAACGTTAACCTAATACCACGGTCACGTAAAAATGTTCCAATTTATTTCAATGTTTGCTTCACAAGTTATCGGAATCCATCTTTTACGTGTGCTTTTATACCTCACGTTGCACCATCTTCATTATCGTGAGCATTTGTACAAGCAATTATATGCCTGTGAAGATTTGTAGAATATTTTTGAGGCGGAATGTTGCTTCAATTACGATTATGAGGGAGTTCAACGTGGTTTCAACTCGAGTGTAACGTACAGTCAGAAGCGAAAGATCTTTCACACTTGATTTTATTAAGCAAAAGTTTGCCATAAATAAAACTGTAGGTATTAACAGAAACTCCTATTAAGTACTTAACTACATGGAATACTGACAAGCCGTGTTTGAATGATCTTGAGTCAAATTAGGGTCTAATACATTTATGAGTGTGACAATCTACGTAGGTTAGGACAATTTACCTGGCCAAAATCTTTCAACTCCTACCATTGTACAAAATCTTGCCAATTTCGTAGTGAATAGTTCAAGTCTACCGAGCTTACTTCTGGATCTCACAAACAGTGTTTATCACGAAGCAGCTCCACGATAAAATGTGTTGTTTATGGACTTGTGTCGCCGACTGTACGTTCGTATTCTCCGTAGCCCATACGTTACTAGCACTTCACAGACCGGTTACGTAATCCCTCGCATGTGTTCCCGAGTAGAATAATTAGTTAATTAATTACACTCTTACTTCGCATCGTGGCGTCTAGCATCGAGACGTACATACCCATTACACAATGTAGTTAAGGGAGAGTTGCCAGTGTTGAAAAATATTACCAAGTAGTGTTGCCAGCATGGAGTTCTGATCAGAATCTCAGAAGGACAAGTTTATTAGTCACGCCTTATGAATTCGTTACTTTCGACGTTTTTTGTGTCATGTAGTGCATTTTCGTGGCGTGTGTGACTGTGAACATTAGGAAAGTATATTTGCATGACATAATTTTAAAGCCGACAGGTTTCTGGACTTAATTGTATTCACACCTCGCGACGCGCGGAACGATTTACGACGGACGCATACTTTTTTATATAAGTAATGCACATGCCAGCTTTTTGGAAAACATGTTCATTACATGTGCAGTCAGAAAAATATTACCTTCTTAGCTTCAAGTCTCATTTCAAGGTGCAAGTGAACATTTCCCTAAAGGTACTTAACCTTTGAAACCTCCATGTGCAAAATAGTAGAAGGTATCTATACTACATACATATATTTATGATAGAATAGGAAACTGTTATGTAACGGTACTGCGATTAAATTACACTCAGTGCAATGAATTTTCTCGGAACATTAAATAAAGGAAAATCTTCCAACATAAATAAACTTCATTGCAAATTTTACGATCAGTGAATATAGGTACCTACGTGTAGAAAGACGGAAATTCTGCCATAGACTATTTAATAGTCACTTCGTTCGTGCATGTACTTTATTGTTAAATTGATCTTTCGAGGAAAACCATCTATACCCAATAATTATACCCACGTTAAAAAACAATAACTGCATCCAGACAAAGGTCTGAAAAAACAGTGTAATTCACACACCCAGCGAAAGTGCGAACAATTTTTTTCGCAATCAACAAATCGTCATGGTTTTAAAACAAACAGGCTTTCGCAACCAGCTGCATCGCGATGGTAATCAACGTCATTCACAACGGACACTGGGCTTATTCACTCTCCATACCATGATCAATGGTATCTTTGGCACAGATCTCGAACAGGTGAGATTGCACTCAAGGCAGATCGGCGGCAGACGAAGAAACTACGCCAATCGTACCAAGGGACGGTGAAAGGGCTCGAAAGTTCTTGTATTACATATAAACCTGCGCTCGCGCAGCCCCGGAATTGAGACTGTAGGCACCTGTGTCGAGTTATGAGAACATCTATAATTACTTACGATGATGGTAGATTTATCTAAACTATATTGTCATGAGAACATAAAATTTATAGTTAGTGTATGTAGGTAAATTTGTAAGTAAGTAAATATCCATGTATTCAACATAACATTGGAGTTGCTTCTACAAGAATGGCTAGGTATGATATAACTATGAGTAATGAGTAAGACTCCTGAAATTCAATCTACCTATTAAAATAAAGATGAAAATGAAAAAAAACTTTTTTTGCAACAAAATACAACAGACTTCCAAATAAATACTCTACAACACTACAAAGTATAAAATAAATTTAATTCCGGAAGTCGGTGTCAAAAACGAAGAAATAAAACCAAAAACACCGACTTCCTAAATAAAGTAATTTTATACTTTGTAGTTATTTGGAAGTCTGTAGTATTTTGTTGCAAAAAATCTTTTTTTTTTTTTTAATTCCAAATCTGTCGAGGCGTCTTTGAGAAATCGGGGAACATACCTACATAAAAATATTACATATTTTTTTTATGGGAAATCATCAAATGACTCCTTCCGCTCTGGGCGGAGCGAAAGGCAGTGTCAGACTCTTACTGACTAAAACCCACCTGTGTTCCTCCAAATGCCCCTTGCTTTCCATGGCTGTAACACTTTCGACCAAATTCCGCATCCCTGGCAGGCACTGGCCCTAGCAGGCCCCATGACATATGCTGACATCTCTTCGAGGCGTGCCGTCGACCCGAGCCTGGTCCTTTAATAATCGTCAGCAGGCCCGCGCCTACGGTGGCTGGGAATCGCTCTGTGACTCCCGACGCTCGGGACGTCTTCTTCTGTTGAGGCGGCTGGGGTGTGCAGTTTGCCACTCCCTCACGCGGCCCACCTCCTCCTCCGCTAGCGTTACTGCTTCGCAGAAGGAGGTGACTGCTTCCCGTGCCCCCAATCTCAGGTTAGTACTTATTGCCTACGAATCCGTTTATTTTATAGAAACCTATACTATCGCTGAGTGTCGTGGACCAGCAGGGCTATTTTATCCCAGAAAAGTGTACGGTCACCGCGTTTGTGTGGCTGTGAGATAATACGCGCGAGCGAAGTCGCAGGAAACGCTAGACAATTAATTAAAAAGAGTATTTAATTTTAGTTTTTAAAGCTTCTTAATTTCAACACGACTTACTGGATATCTAAGTATATAACTATCAAGATGAATCACATAGGTACATAAGTAGATAGGTATACCTACTCGTAATTGTTACATATTTTATGGCTTGTTGTGTAGAAATTGAAAGATCTAAATTATATTACAAGTAACCTACTATACGTACTTATTTTTCTTCTTTGAACATACCTACATAAGTAGGTAGCCCGTTTACAACTAAGATACTGTAAAGTGTGACATTAACATATCAGTGAAACATGGAATAAATGTACTGTTACGTTCATTTGAATACGTTCAAGGCGTTTCAAACAGGATACAATTTAAAATGGCTTACTTACTTTGATATTCCCACCTTTACATAAAACTTTACATTTTAGATTCGCTCGCGGGAGATATTTCGTATTATTATGCTGACTATAAATTAGGTAGTACATTGTTTTGACAGTTTTGGGACAAAAAATGAGCACCCGAATTTTAGATTTCAGCTTACTCTGTTTGCTAGAGTTATTTTATTATTATTATATATGTCACCGCAAAATGGCAAACGCCGTCAGATTGTAAAACATCCCGTGAAATTTAAATTTTTTTTTTCAAAAAAGACGGATATATATATTGAAAACTATTGAATTTGCATGGTAGGTATTTATTGTTTTAAAAATTTGATTAGAGATTAGATTTTTTTATAATAAATCGAAAAATTATAAACTAACGAAGATTGATTACAATGTTACGGACTCTGCAATTTTCCGGTGACATAATTTTAGATTAATAATTAAGCCTTATATTATACTGATTTTACTATCTACTTACAATATCGACACAACAGACCTTCTTACATATAGTCCCGGAAATTTAAAGTTAATCAAAACTTAAGGAACTAATGAGCTATGAATAAGTTTGTAATAAAATAAACCCTTATCACGAAGTTATTTCCTCAACGTACAACGAGCTTGTAGTCGAAGCCTGCCTCTGAGTAATATTTTACCGGAACCTTGACAAACACAAAGTTTTCCTTCAGTATTGTGTAGGGCAGG
The DNA here is from genome assembly GCA_002192655.3 of Mamestra configurata. Classification (NCBI taxonomy): domain Eukaryota; kingdom Metazoa; phylum Arthropoda; class Insecta; order Lepidoptera; family Noctuidae; genus Mamestra; species Mamestra configurata. The sequence goes on from NDFZ01002509.1 coordinate 13,666, forward strand.
ACTTAGTTTCAGTTTAGCCTTGATATCAATATTCAGCAATAACTTGTAACGTTCATCGTTTCAGGTTATTTTTGTGACTTTATAAAGTGCTAATCGCACGCAAGGTTTCCAAACACAAATAATACTTAAACTAAACATTCTGAATTATTTAGTAGGTGCTTATCCTGGCGGCTTCGCTCATATGGTGTATCCCAGGGGTTCCCAAACTGTGCGTCGCGACTCCCTGGGGTGCCGCGGTGATTTCACAGAGGCTTCGCAAACCGCCACGGAAATGAAACGCAACTACTGCAATTAGCAAAAAATGGGAGCGCCCTGTTTTGAAATCCTGCATAAAAAATCTGTTGAAAATCTAATCTGAAGCTAAGTTTGCAATAAATTGATATTTGTCGAACACAATTTACAATTTTATAAATATTTTTCAGTGAGTTTAATAATATTTTTCAGAAAAGCAAATTCAACCGTCTCATTGATTCTACATTTCTAAAAGTTTTCCCAAATGAAGCTTTTACAAGTATCTTCTTTTAGAAAGGCGTTGCAAAAAAAAACATCATAAAGGGAGTCACAGTATAAAAAAGATTGGGAACCCCTGGTCTATCCAACGACCACACAGATCTATCTCATAGCATACGAACTACCTATGAATATTTTCATCCAAATAAAAGTGGACTGACTCAGCGATATAAAACAATTTGCATAACAGGATAATATATTCCAGAGATTCCCTACCTTTTAAAAACATTTAGGTGTACTTATGAGTATATCTAATAAACTGTTTAAAGATAAATTTATATGGATTCCATGTACTCAGGTAAGTGTACAATTTCTAGACTATAAACGCGTCTATAGTTTTGCAACAGACTATCAGAAACTCGATCAAAAGTTCAGCCTCCACACGTTACCGAGTTTGTCACAACTTTCTACCACATTAACATGTCTAATGGTTTTAAAGCTCTACTAAAGCTATTCATTTCCGGGGCTATTACTCATAGGTACTTATCCGTTATTAAACTGCAATCAAGATAATTTAATAAAACAAACACGTAATTGGAAATGATTTGTGTTAGTGACTTCGAAGTTGAAAACATTCTAATTTATAATTAATTTACTTTTCCCTTTCCCGCTCGTGTTAACCGTCTAAAACCGTCTCCAGGGTCCCCTCTAACTCTGTACCACAACTCATCAAAATCGGTTCAGTGATTTAGGCGTGAAAGCGTAACAAACAAATTAATTTTCGCATTTATAATATTAGTTAGAATAATAGAAACAATCATTTTCATAGATCAACAGACAAATAATCTTCATCATATCAAAGCTGCTTCCTTTCCTCGTTATATATTAGAACTGGCTTATAAAACAGAACATAATAGATTTAACCTACGCTAACAATACCCGTCAGTACTTACGAGTACCTACAATACAATCTGTCAGTGAAGATCCAAGATCTCCAAATGAGTATCCGTCCGGACGGAACATAATCCTCGTGAACATAGTTTCACGTTGCTTTCTCTCGTATCGAAGAAGATCATCTCGATATAGCTGGGTAATGGTGGGTTNTATAACTATCAAGATGAATCACATAGGTACATAAGTAGATAGGTATACCTACTCGTAATTGTTACATATTTTATGGCTTGTTGTGTAGAAATTGAAAGATCTAAATTATATTACAAGTAACCTACTATACGTACTTATTGATCTTTGAACATACCTACATAAGTAGGTAGCCCGTTTACAACTAAGATACTGTAAAGTGTGACATTAACATATCAGTAAAACATGGAATAAATGTACTGTTACGTTCATTTGAATACGTTCAAGGCGTTTCAAACAGGATACAATTTAAAATGGCTTACTTACTTTGATATTCCCACCTTTACATAAAACTTTACATTTTAGATTCGCTCGCGGGAGATATTTCGTATTATTATGCTGACTATAAATTAGGTAGTACATTGTTTTGACAGTTTTGGGACAAAAAATGAGCACCCGAATTTTAGATTTCAGCTTACTCTGTTTGCTAGAGTTATTTTATTATTATTATATATGTCACCGCAAAATGGCAAACGCCGTCAGATTGTAAAACATCCCGTGAAACTTAAATATTTTTTTTCAAAATAAGACGGATATATATATTGAAAACTATTGAATTTGCATGGTAGGTATTTATTGTTTTAAAAATTTGATTAGAGATTAGATTTTTTTTATAATAAATCGAAAAATTATAAACTAACCAAGATTGATTACAATGTTACGGACTCTGCAATTTTCCGGTGACATAATTTTAGATTAATAATTAAGCCTTATATTATACTGATTTTACTATCTAGGTACTTACAATATCGACACAACAGACCTTCTTACATATAGTCCCGGAAATTTAAAGTTAATCAAAACTTAAGGAACTAATGAGCTATGAATAAGTTTGTAATAAAATAAACCCTTATCACGAAGTTATTTCCTCAACGTACAACGAGCTTGTAGTCGAAGCCTGCCTCTGAGTGATATTTTACCGGAACCTTGACAAACACAAAGTTTTCCTTCAGTATTGTGTAGGGCAGGACTTAGTTTCAGTTTAGCCTTGATATCAATATTCAGCAATAACTTGTAACGTTCATCGTTTCAGGTTATTTTTGTGACTTTATAAAGTGCTAATCGCACGCAAGGTTTCCAAACACAAATAATACTTAAACTAAACATTCTGAATTATTTAGTAGGTGCTTATCCTGGCGGCTTCGCTCATATGGTGTATCCCAGGGGTTCCCAAACTGTGCGTCGCGACTCCCTGGGGTGCCGCGGTGATTTCACAGAGGCTTCGCAAACCGCCACGGAAATGAAACGCAACTACTGCAATTAGCAAAAAATGGGAGCGCCCTGTTTTGAAATCCTGCATAAAAAATCTGTTGAAAATCTAATCTGAAGCTAAGTTTGCAATAAATTGATATTTGTCGAACACAATTTACAATTTTATAAATATTTTTCAGTGAGTTTAATAATATTTTTCAGAAAAGCAAATTCAACCGTCTCATTGATTCTACATTTCTAAAAGTTTTCCCAAATGAAGCTTTTACAAGTATCTTCTTTTAGAAAGGCGTTGCAAAAAAAAACATCATAAAGGGAGTCACAGTATAAAAAAGATTGGGAACCCCTGGTCTATCCAACGACCACACAGATCTATCTCATAGCATACGAACTACCTATGAATATTTTCATCCAAATAAAAGTGGACTGACTCAGCGATATAAAACAGTTTGCATAACAGGATAATATATTCCAGAGATTCCCTACCTTTTAAAAACATTTAGGTGTACTTATGAGTATATCTAATAAACTGTTTAAAGATAAATTTATATGGGTTCCATGTACTCAGGTAAGTGTACAATTTCTAGACTATAAACGCGTCTATAGTTTTGCAACAGACTATCAGAAACTCGATCAAAAGTTCAGCCTCCACACGTTACCGAGTTTGTCACAACTTTCTACCACATTAACATGTCTAATGGTTTTAAAGCTCTACTAAAGCTATTCATTTCCGGGGCTATTACTCATAGGTACTTATCCGTTATTAAACTGCAATCAAGATAATTTAATAAAACAAACACGTAATTGGAAATGATTTGTGTTAGTGACTTCGAAGTTGAAAACATTCTAATTTATAATTAATTTACTTTTCCCTTTCCCGCTCGTGTTAACCGTCTAAAACCGTCTCCAGGGTCCCCTCTAACTCTGTACCACAACTCATCAAAATCGGTTCAGTGATTTAGGCGTGAAAGCGTAACAAACAAATTAATTTTCGCATTTATAATATTAGTTAGAATAATAGAAACAATCATTTTCATAGATCAACAGACAAATAATCTTCATCATATCAAAGCTGCTTCCTTTCCTCGTTATATATTAGAACTGGCTTATAAAACAGAACATAATAGATTTAACCTACGCTAACAATACCCGTCAGTACTTACGAGTACCTACAATACAATCTGTCAGTGAAGATCCAAGATCTCCAAATGAGTATCCGTCCGGACGGAACATAATCCTCGTGAACATAGTTTCACGTTGCTTTCTCTCGTATCGAAGAAGATCATCTCGATATAGCTGGGTAATGGTGGGTTCGTAATTTTCCAAGGAGCACTTACATTACTAATGACAAAAGGCAAGCAATCGCGAAGCAATAGCCAGTCACTCTCGAGGGTTTAATGAGAAAATGTTAGTAGTGTTAGTACAACTACAGACAGAACGGAGTACGCGCAGGAATTTTCATTTTATTTCACCTCCCTGACGTTTGCTTTTACGATATTGAGTTTCAGTAGCACAAGGTACACGTATTCGTATTAAAGCTAGACACGGTTCAGGCCGTCTTGAAAACTTAATAAATATTACTCAGGCATTTGGCGGAGAGTGAAAAGATATGTTAGACGGGTCGAAAGCCGTAGAGATTATTCTGAAAGTTCAACTTCAAACAAAAAATACTGACTGAAAAGTGGGAATCGACATACAAGAGACCCCTTGTCATGCCATCAGAAATTAAGTTAGTATGATATTATACGTCATCCATCATACTTTGTAACACTCCGGTAGACTTCGAAACGAGGAAAGTACATAATGTACCAACAGGTACATTTCTAAGCCATTACACAGGTGCAGTCAGGAGTAATGAAGGCAGCCATTCGATCCCAGCATTACTTGGAACAATCGTCGCAAATCGCTGCGTCTAAGGAAGTCGCGCGATTGCCAGCAATTCAACTTTTTGTCCTAACAATGCGATTTATAGAGAACAATGCGACATTGTACGTACGTATAATGTTCATTAGAGAGAAAGTTTTCCTTTTAAACTATAAATAAACAATGTTCTCGCTTTTGTAAGGGAACGCTATAAACTTGCAAAGCTCGTAAGAAGTTTCGCATTCTTTTTTCTTGGTTGGTGTTCCGAAAGAAAAGCGATATCGCTTGCCTGCGTGAGGTTACGCCCAGAAACCGTGTAGGTAATAACATGTTTGTGTTATGGTATGACAATTGTAGATAAGTA